>WEKX01025127.1:3231-19027 GCA_013390025.1 Pitta sordida
TTCATGTTAAGTTTGAAAATTATATTTTAGTAATGCCTCCTTTAAAAAGATTGTCTTCTTCATGAGAAGTTTCAGTAATTTCGTGTAATAACTTCATGCTTAAAAACACCTCTAAAAGCAACCCAACACACCCACAGAGTACACAGTGGAGACTTCTAGACAAAATATATTTTTCCAGAGAGCGAATATATTGCCCATTGTTTCTGTGAAGATCTCATTTCCCGTGGTCACATTCTTGGGAAGTTCACACAGTGAATTCTATAGAAATGGCACACCTTGGCACAAGGATGACACACCTTGGGTCATCAGGCTATATATTTGGTTATAGAAAAGATACAATCAGATCCATATCTGTCATCCTCTGTGAATCAGTGCTAAATTTTCAATCCAGTTCTTAATTACTGTTCTAATTAAATCAGTGGTACAACTCCTTAGCAGTTAGGTTGGACCAAATGTAAAAAGTGAAAAATTCCACACATCTTCAGAGTCACTGTATATACATATGAGTGTTAAGAGGTTTGTTCAAGTACTTTCTGTATCCTTTTTTTCAACAGAAGAGAGAATTGCTAACCTTTAGAAAAAAACCAGTATATCTCTGGAATCAGTTAAAAAATGGGTATTTATTTTTGCATCAGATTTAAATTGCAGCCAATGATGTTGCAAAGTTTCTCATAGGTATCCTTTCATGTGGCAGTACAGTATGTCCTTGGCATTTACTGCATGCTCTTGATGTGTTGTTCAAAAATTAAGTGGTTAGCATGGCTGGCATTTATATGTAAGAGTTTATTAAGCTTGAGTGTTAATGCTTCCTTGGATAAACAGAAAAAATGTGTAATTTTCCTGTTTTTCCAGTCCGTTAAGAAGCAGACTTAATGATATTTTGTTTTGCACTTTTCATTTGGAATATTCTTTTAAATCATGAAAAGAATTGTATTAAAATTAGAAAAAATAATGAAGTTCTGATTTAAAAAGAGAAATCAAATGTCTTTAAAAAATTGCTTGCTGACATTCCATATACTTGGATTTCTTTTCTTTATCATCTGCAGAAAATATGTTCAAAGAATTGTAGAAATAGTACTACTGTTAATTAGACATAGATTCCTTTCCTCCCTTTCACCTATATTCATTGCTTTGGACCTTGTTAGAGTATCCTTATTCCACAGTAAAAAAATCAGTTGAGTTGTCAACATTAAATTTAATCTCTAAGTCTAGATGTCTTTAAGTCTAGATGTTGAGACACTGTCTTCCTAATGCTGTTTAGTTGTCAAGATAACTAGGATAACACATGATTTTCATTCTGAAGATACTAAATTAGTCTTACATCTAAGATACGTGTTATTTCATGCATAACCTGTTGGTCATTTCAAAATTGCCACTGGTGCTGAGCTGTACACAATAGAACCCTGTGAACAAATAGAGAGCAAAGCAGGCAAATGACCAAAAGGTAACTACATTAGTCCTGCCTGCCTGCCTTGTAAATCTACCAGCCTGCAAAACTGTGGCTTCATAAGGCATTTGGTTAGAGCAATACTCCTCTTAGTATATGAAGAATTATGCCAACTTCATGCTCTAGAAATCCAACAATATGTGAAAATAAACTGTTAGAACATTCACACCTAGCTACTTCAACTGCATGTAAAAGTATGTTGTCAAAAAAATAAATATTTCTTAGTCAAAGTCACAAATTCTTGCTGTAGTGCTTAATTCGGATTTCTGCTGAAGGAAAAAGAATCTTTTGGTTATAACCAGCTCAAAGATTGTAAAGTAAAATCTCCAAATGGTGCCTGTACACTAAGATTTTGTTTGAAGAATTTGGAAAGCTGAACAAGTCTGTAAGATGGGAAAATTAAATGAGGCATTTCAAAGTTGGCTTCTATATGATAAATTTCAAACTTCAACTGAGAATTTCCTAAGAATATTGAGGAGGCGTGAAGAGTGTAGTTACTACATTATGCTGATACATTTTCACTTTACTGCTTTCCAGCATAGCAATATTTCAGTTTATAAAATTTTTGCTTGGAAATATAATTCAATCTTATCATTTTAATGCTCCTAAAAATCTAATTTACACACCTGTTTAGCAAGTGTTGGGATTGCTTCATATTTTGTTTACATTTTAAACTAAGTGAAATCCTACGTAAAATTTGTTTTTATCCCCTGAAGTACATCACCTGCATTACATTCAGCTTTTTGAAACTGCTTCTCTATTGAATAGATTTCTATTTATAGCATTATTTTACTGTATATATACAGTTATACCCCCCTCATTTGTGAGGAACGGGTCAGGCCACGGGCCTCGCAAAAAGCCAAACTCACAAAGATGTGCAGGTCATTAATATGCATGCAGGCCACGCCCATTGCTCCAGCCCCCGGCACTCCGGAGCGCTGCAGACAATTTTCTGCTTCTCCCAGAGCAAAGGGAACCATTTCTGAGCCCCCTCTGACTCAGGAGACACACTCCACCACCCCCGCCCCGAGAATCCACAGGTCTCTCCGGGCCGCCGCGACCGCACGCCCACAGCCCAAACCCCGCGCCACTTCCCCTCCCTCGACCCCAGCGCTCGCGCCTGGGCGCCCCAGCCCTGCGGCCACCCCGCACTGCCAGCCCACACCATCAGCCCTGGCGTGGCTTACTGGCCCCATGGCCACGCCGCGCTGGCAGCCCACGTTGGCAGCCCCGGCATGGCGTACTGGCCCCGTAACCACGCCACGCCGGGACGTCTGGGCACAAGCACCAGGGCTGGGGGGAGGGAGCAGCGGCGCGGGGTTTGGGCTGTGGGCACGCGATCGCAGCGGCCCTGAGAGGCTCATGAATTCTCAAGGAGGGCGGGGTCTCCCGAGTCAGAGGGGGCTTGGAAACCTGGCTGCTGCCACCACGCATTCTCGCCATTCCTCCACAGTGAGGAAGGGGTGTCCCCAGTGGGGGGGAGTGTCGGGTTGGTATTGGAGTTTCGTTCCTTTTAACATCCACTAGTCCCGGGAGAATCAGCACTGCCCGTATGGTCCCAGAGGGCAGAGACAGCTGCCCCCTCTCAGCACACAGCGCTTGCCCGACCTTGCTTGCCTCAGTTTCGTGGGGCAGTTTCCCAGGTCAGGGACAGGGGCACAGTGCCGCCATTGCAAGCTCCCTCCCCCACAGATCGGGGTGAGTCCTGCCCCACAGGCACCACGGCACCGCCCCTCGGCAGAGCAGAGGCACTGCGCATGCATCGGCTGGGTAAACTCGCAAATTGTTGAAGCAAAACTGTGAGAAAATTGCCTCGCAAATGGGCAAGGTCGTCATGGAGAGGTCGCAATGCCCTGGGGATTCACTGTATTTTAAAAGTTCTTCAAGATGTTTTAAAAATTCAGCTTTTGTAGTTAAGGAAAATACAAATACTGCATCCTACTTGTTATCTGCTTTCTCTTTAGGCTTAAGAACTCTGTGTTTTGCTGTGGCTGAGATTTCAGAAAGTGATTACCAAGAGTGGTTAGATGTCCATCTCCGTGCTTCTACAGCTATACAAAACAGAGCACTCAAACTTGAGGAGAGCTATGAACTAATTGAAAAAGTACGTGGAACTTGCGCAACAGGCTGGGATTCGGTTTAGTTGATGGGCAAGATGGGGCATGGGCAGAGGAATGAGCAGAAGAGTAGGATTTTAATTATTGTCCTTGCTTTCTATACCATGAAAAGTGAATTATTATTGAGGATTAATGCTTTGACAGAAAAATATATCTCGCAATATACTGACAGTTTGTTGTGTAGTCCTTATAGTTAATGAAAATGAAGAAAAAAATAATTTGACAAAGTTTTTGCTGCAAGTAGCTATCTTTCTATGAAGTATCAATTTTGAGTTGAACTACTGGAAAGCTTTTTTTCACAATTGCTCTACTGTGTAAAAAAAAGTGTAGTAACAGACAAACAACAGCTGCTTCATGATAATGGTCTTAGAACCATGGAATAGTCAAGATTGGAAGGGACTTCTGGAGGTCATCTGAACATTAATCTCTGCTCAAAGCAGGGCTAGTTTTGCTTGCCAAATGATGTTTAGAACTGAATTTAAACAAAACAAAACTGCTGGAATATTTTATGTTCACAGAATCTCCAGTTGCTTGGAGCAACAGCAATTGAAGATAAGCTACAAGACAAAGTGCCTGAAACCATAGAGACACTCATGAAAGCAGACATAAAAATTTGGATACTTACTGGAGACAAACAAGAGACTGCCATTAACATTGGTATTATATTTGCTTTTATTTGATGGCTTTGTTAAGGTTTAGAAATAATAAAAGTTGATGAAGTAAAATTTCTTTCATAATGGAAAGTTATCTTGTAAAAATAATAATATATGGCATCCCCTAAATGGAATGTTAGCTTGTTGGTGCGCTCACTTGTAGGGAATGGTGGATTCTGCCTCTGTTGAAATAGTATGAGCAGGACAAAGTCATGTTAGGAGGCAAAAGTAGACATTTATATTTTTTTTATATCATATGAAATGAATTAAAAAGAATACATACTTCTCGTTTTGACAGTGAGAGGGAATAATGTTAAGAAAATAAAAGTATTCTTAGTTTCCCTTCTCTATTTTTCCTCCTTTCTATGAATGCTGGGAAGGATCATAATCTTAACTAAAGCAAAACAGTGTATGTGGTCTGTTAAAGTACAGTGATCCTCCATATAATAGCGATCCATAATTTGCGAGATCCCATACTCGCTGTTGATTTTCCAGCGAGCTGTGGGACCTGGCGCATGTGCAGAACGTCCTGCAAACCCCGTCTGCTCGGCCCCTGGTCCCGCTGCTCGCGCAGTGAGCACAGCCAGCCCTGGCGCCGGCCTCAGCACTCACACCCCCAGGTCCACGCTGGTCCCGTCTCCATCTCCAGCGCCTGCTTGCCGTGCTGGCGCCGGCCTTGGCACTTACCCCACCGACCCTGGCGCCCGCCCGCCTCAGCAGAGCACAGCCAGACATCTGAAACAAGCCCCGCTCCCAGGAATATCCTACAGACCTTATTAGGGGAGGGGGCGTGGCTATGGGCGTGGCGTACTTGACTACGTAGTGGGGTCGCTATCTTTGCAGATTCCACAACTCGTGTGAGGAGGACCAGACCCAACAGCCCACGAGTGACGGGGGATCACTGTACTATAAATTTTACCACTAATGAAAAGTTTTCTTTTATTCTTTCTTTTTATTATGAAGGAGGGGGAAAAAAGACTAATTTCCATTATGAAAACCCTGTATTTTTAAACAGTAATACATGAAAGTTGCTTTTAAGATCTAATATTCTTTGCATATGTCTAAGTCATCTACATACATGCCCAAAATAGAGCCTTACTTTGGTCATATGGATCCTTTTAATTGCTATTATTTCAAATCTTGAAGAACTTTCTTTATGCACATGAATTTTTTTTCCATTGATTTCAGCTGGGAAAATCTTGTATTTTATTGTGCGTGTAGTTTTCTTGGAGGAAAAGATGCTCTTTTCTATACCAATGGATTTGGAGGAGTTGGTATTTGAAAACAAATCTTTTTTAACAGGTCACTCCTGTAAACTTTTGAGAAAGAACATGGGACTAATTGTTATAAATGAAGGCTCTCTTGATGTAAGTAAAATCTGCAGAATTCTTAGTTAGTGGTGTGTTATTTTACTGCTTAAAATACCTGGACATCATGGTGGAGATTGCCTAAAAAAATAACTTGGAGCATCTATTTATCTGGACAAGTACAGAATATTCTGCAAAAACTGTAATTTGGAGGGGTGTTCTTTGTCTTTTTAGGGGGGTAGCTTTTTTGTTCTTTTTTTTAAATCTTCTCAGTTAATTTTAGTATTCCATGCTTAGAATACTTTTTCACTTTGTGACAAAATGTTACTGAATAATTGGTAACAGTCTACATACACCTTGTAAAATCACAGTGTAGCTACAGCCCAAATGAACTTCAGAATGATGGGCAGACAAATTCCATGTAGGCACATCCATGCGCATCCATGTAAAAACAGATTTAACAAAACAAATACCTCCTCAATTGACTCATTGTTATGACCTTAGCATGGAAGACTGAGGAGCTTAGACTAAAAAAATATATTTGTCCAGATTGTAACCCAGCTCTGTCAACCGAATTTACAAACAATATGCTTAAGTAAGAGATCCTCTTTTATATGAACACCCCTTTTTATGGAATTAAAAATACTCCAAACCAACCCATGTTCCCACCGCCCAATACCCATTGGCATTTAGATAGCTCAATATTTTGCAACATAATTTGTTTTGAGGTTCTACTCCCATGAAAATCTGCTTAGCTTCACAAACAAAATGTGGGTTTTGTTAGTAAGTTTTTATAGTTGTATAAAAGAGCACTGGATTTTATTTGTCTTCATAGAAACCTAATGGACTGATAAATTTCAGTATAGTACATACTGTTAATCATAGACAGAAGTCAAAACATAACTTTATTCTTTGAATTGTGAACTTAAACTGGAACTAGAAAATAGTTTGATTACCATTCAATTTCATTGAAAAATATGTTGCAGAAATGCTTTCAAGTGAATAAGGGACATTTTTATGCTGCTTTGAATTTGAACAATCCCTATGCAATTTCAGCATAGGGAGTAAACCCACAAAGGAATTTTAAATACAGTGGTTTTACAGTTGGAGTAAGTGTTTTGTTTTGTATGGGGGTCCGGGTAGGGGTTTTTTGTTTTAATATCTAGCATGCTTGAAGCTGATAGCATGTCTGCTTGTGATAAAAAATTAAGGTCTGTTTAAACAGAAGAGCTGACCACTAAACAATATGCCCAAGGGCCCCATCCATACAAGCCTTTTGAATACAGTCGGGTCTCCTATGTCACGCACCCACAGTCTTAATTGGGACCCACATAGCCCGACTTCGCGTTGAATGGTGGCTGCACTGCCGCTGCCCCTCGTGCCTCCCCCGTGGCCCCCACCACCTCCAGCTCGCTACAGCCTGCTTTCAGGCACTTGTACAGAGCACAAAAGTGCTCCCTGAGCCTCCCTTTTTCTGGGCTTAACAATTCCAGGTCCGTCTTGTGCTCCAAATCCTCACCACATTCATTGCCCTTCTCTGAAGTCTCTCCAGTACCTTAATGTCTTTTCTGTAGTGAGCAGAGGATTCAAGGTGTGGCCTCAAAGTACAGGGAGGCAGTCACTGCCCCGTTTCTGGCCACAATGCTGCTGACACAGGCCAGAATGTCATTGGCCTTCTTGGCCACCTGGGCACACTGCTGGCTCACGTTCAGCCAGCTCTTGATCAGCACCCCCACATCCTTTTCTGCTCTGTGGCTTTCCAGCCACTCTTCCCCAAGCCTGTAGTGTTGCGTGGGGTTTTTGTGACTGGAGCACAGGACCCAAAATTTGACCTTGTATCTCGCCCAGTTGGCATCTGCCCATTGATCCAGTCTGTCCAGATGCCTCTGCAGAACCTTTCTGCCCTCCAGCAGATCAGCACTCTGATCCAACCTGCTGTCATCTGCAAACTGACTGGGAGTGTCCTTGAACCCCTTGTCCAGATCATTAGTAAAGATACGAAAGAACTGGCCCCAATACTGAGCCCTGGGGAACACCACCCATGACCAGCTGCCCGCTGGATATAACTCCATTCACCAACACTCTGGGCCCAGCCATCCACGGTTTTTAACCCAGCGAAAAGTACTCCTATCCAAGCCATGAGCAGGCAGTTTCTCTAGGAGAATGCTGTGGGTGACAGCACCAAAGGCTTTCCTAAAGTTAAGACAGACAGTATCCACAGCTTTTCCCTCATCCAAGAAGCAGGTCACCCTTTCGTAGGAGGAGGTCTGGTTGATGAAACCTTTCTAAAACCCATGGTGGCTGGGCCTGACGGCCTCATTGACCTTCACATGATGTGTGACAGCACTCAAGATGATCTGTTCCATGAACTCCCCTGGCACTAAGATCAGTCTGACAGGTCTGGAGTTCCCTGGGTCTTCCTTCTGACCCTTCTTGTAGATGGATGTCACGTTGGCCAACCTTCATTTACCAAGGACCTCACCAGTTAACCAGGACTGATGATAAATGGTGGAGCTTGGCAAGCTTTTTGGCCAGCTCCCTCAGTGCCCTTGGGTGGATCCTGGTGGGGTCGATAGACTTGCATATCTGAGTGGCATAAGATGTCACTCCTGGATTATGGGGATTTCATTGCATAGAAGAAGATGGGAGAAATAAGACTTTTCATCTATTGCTTGAACTTCATTAGAAACTAAATAGTCCACAGAGATAAGAAAAATTGATACTCCCTTTACATTGCAATACGTACTTCCTAATCAGAGAAGATGTTCTGGGAAATACTTAATGGAAGTTATTGTCAGTTTAAAGACTTTCTAACGTAAATTTTTTCATTTCCATTGCAATTTCTCGTGGTGGAGAGCCAGGACACCTGAAGTTCGGAGTTCCCCAACAGCCTAATCTCCTTCTAGATAAACCATTGAATCTTTAGAAGGCCAGTAGAAGCAAAGTAGTCAGAAACCATGGACATCAGTGTGTGGAACTGGGAGGAATACATGGAGTTGAAAAGGCAAAGCAGTATCTTTAATTTAATTTCAGAGGGGTTTGAGATATTTAATTAGTTCAGTGTGTTATTTTTAGGTACTTACACCAAATTTTGTTTAGGTATTGCTGACATCACTTAAGTAGCACAATTGTTTGGTTGGTTAACTTGTAGAAAAACGAAACAACATGATTGTCATAGGATGTTAATGGCTTCCAAATTCAGTACTTTTTAAGCAGAAGATGATTTTTCGTCTTCCTTTCTCTTCTAAAATACTCCTTCCTCTGAGCTATGAGGCAGGAAACAACAGAAGAAGAGTATGTTGTAGCTCTGTGAAGACCTTTAAAAAAGACAGAAGTGGAACAAGCAATGTTTTTTTCCTTCATGACACTCCATGAGAGAGCTGTACTGTAGCTAACTAGATATCAGTGACCTTCCCAATGCAGGCCACTGCATAAATGCAGATGGATGTATTGTCTCCTGAATGTACTGAATGGATCACAAAATAGTGGCATGTGTAGGTGTGTTTCAAACTGTCATTATCAACTGGAAATTACAAAATGTGTTTTTTAATGTAGCATGTACTTCATATTAATGTTAAAATATGTTAAAATATAAATTTAATGTAATAGAATTATCCATTATAATGTATGAACTTGCGCATCATCTGTGTTTTCTTTTTTCTAAATATTTAAGACCATTTTATATAATAGCGGATAGAAATTATTTCTTCTTGTATCTATATGTATGTGAATTGTCTTTTGCATGGGTATGTAGAAAACTTACTTAGTAAGGTCTTTTGGCAAATATTTAATGCAACTACTGTTGCCATTTGAAGATCATTAAAAGTTCCATCATAACTTACACTTTTTTTTTTTCACAGAGTGCAGG
Organism: Pitta sordida; assembly: GCA_013390025.1. NCBI lineage: Eukaryota > Metazoa > Chordata > Aves > Passeriformes > Pittidae > Pitta > Pitta sordida. Next base: position 12,624 of record WEKX01025127.1, read on the forward strand.
AGCAATCCTACACACAATTTCTACTGTGGTTTCTGATAGTACAGCTGTTGTAAATATTCTTTTAGTTTTATACTATTTGATAGCACAGTCGAAAGGCAATTTTCTCAAAAACCTAAATGCCAGTGTTTGCGATCACACTTAAAAAAAATTTTACTTAGGAACAGTAGGAATTAAAAATAATAGACATAAATTCTTTTGTGTAACAGGGTACAAGAGAGACACTTAGCCATCATTGCAGTACTCTTGGTGATGCTTTAAGGAAGGAAAATGATTTTGCTCTCATCATTGATGGTAAATCTCTGAAGTATGCTTTGACATTTGGAGTGAGGCAGTATTTCCTGGATTTGGCTTTGTCATGTAAAGCTGTTATTTGTTGCAGGTAAGGTTTACGTTATTCTCTATCTACATTATTTTATTGTTATATAAAAATAAAGAAACTGAAGTTCTGACCAGTCTGAAACAGAGTGTACCTGTCAAAGTCATTCAGATTGCATATTTCCAGAAAAATTGTTTCTGATCCATCAAGGGTAGTCTCAGCAAGGTTGAGACACTGTTCTTGATGTTGAATTGATACTACAGTTAACTGCAGATTTAGCTCCTCTGGATTCTTTAGTGGATGTTTCTCCACAGCCTGCTTTTCTGTAAGCTGTGGATTATCCTGTGTAAGAACTGCACAAAAATGTTAAAGGTACTATTCTGGGTGCTTTTTATTGTCTGAAGCTGATGGAAACACCTTTTTTAATAATTATTATGCCTCATTGTTATGGGATTCCTTTATACAATGAAACTTTTCATTTCTGTAAGCATCTACTATTACAGCTATGAGTTTACATTGTTCCATTAAAATAAACGCATCTGATAAATCCGTTCAAAGTTTTTCACCTTAAAAAAGGACAGGGAAAAGCAAGTAAGGTTCTAGTATCCAAATAATCACATGGTTTTGTAGTCTTTCATCTTTCTGTCAAGCAATAGGTCTGAAACACTCTGAATTTCTAACTCAAGTCTTACTGTCTTTTAAACTGAGATCTTACACTGATACACAGTTCATACTGTGCATAAAGGCTTTTCTAAAGGCAGTAGTCTTTCTGGAAGGCAACTGGGAGCTTTGCGTGAGTTCTACTAGCTCAAGTTTTGCTCAGTATAGTAACAAGCAGGAGATGCATAGAGAGCTGCTCTTTCAAAATCATATTTCTTCTCTTTCTTTGATTTCAAAATACATTTATGCCATTTGAAGATACAATACTGCTGTTTCTGTTGAACTGTGGAACCGTTGCAGGATATTCTGTACATAAAGTTGTCTTTTAGTGTTTGCATTTTTCTAATGAAACAACAAAGTGCAAAATGAAATTTTCTATTCTGGTAGCATTCTCTGTGCCATTTCCGCATTGTAGACTTCCATGATATACTTAGGTCAGTTGGTTTCAATACATATTGAAATACATGCTCTGGTCCCATTTGAGAGCAATGCATTGTAACCTGTAATGTCAGTCTGTCCGGTGTCAAGCCAGGCAAATCATTCAGTATTACCTGTAATGCAAGAGGATCCCTGGTTAGACAGGGACATTTTATTATGCCATGTACTGAAATGTATATAATTGAAGAAAAATTGTATTTCTGCAAGGTGGATTGTTTTCATTATTGCCCTCATTGTCACTGTTTTTTTAATCTTAAAAATCAATCAGTACAAATAGGGCAGTATTTTTTGCCACATAAGCTTACTGGTTTTGATAGAATTCTTTGAAACTCGAAGAAAACCTTGCCCATCAGGAGTCTCATTAATAATATAGCAGTATAACAGTATAATTTTCTTAAGTATCATGAGTCCTTCCAGTGATTTGGAGATTAAGAAAATTACAAATTAGTGAGTTAGGTAAGGGCATAGAGATTTAGGTATTTTAGTGAATTAGTGAAAATTTAGTGAATTTTTAGTGAATTTTAGAAGGATTAGTAGATTTCAAAATTATTCAAGAGGCCTGAGAGTTACGATTGAATATTAAGGGTGAAAAATGCTGTCCTGCAGTACTTGAAGGTAAACGAAAGTGAGTGCTAGCCACAACAAGGGAAAAAGTATGAGCAACATTGGAGCTAATTGGTTGAAGGACTTAAGGCAAAGCGCATGTCCAGCTCATTTTCCTTAAATCACCAGTATGCACATACTTATGAGAATGCTGCCTTTGGGACCCAGAGCTTGCACGGGCAACCTCAGCATTGTACTGATGCCACAATACAGCGGAATTTTTGTGTCTTTTTGTTAACTGAGCTTATGAGTGTCATAGAGGAGTCTTGGTTCAGGTGAGAACTGTACTCAGGAATTGCATAGGCCATGTTGCCTGGCAGCATCGCAGTCAATTAGAAATAATTGCTCTTTTGTGATACTCCCTCACAAATTTGTTCCCCAAAACATTCATTCTTAATTTCTTGTATATTTCTGTGGGTCTGTCACTTAAATATCTTCTTGTTTGTGTATAAAAGACATATTTTAACAGAGAGGAAATTAAAAGGCATAACAACAAAATACTCAAAATCTGCAATTGTTATAAATTAATACTGGTAGTGGCAGCATTTGGAGTTCCTTCTATTACTCTTTTTTAGGGACATATTACTGTTTGACCTTGGTTTCTCCAGTTCTGTTTAACATCTTTCTTCAAAAAAATCAAAGTTTCTATGAATTTTGCTGGGAATTTTCTTTTGGCATACAGCCTGAAGGATAATATCATTGTTGATCTTGTGTTAATGGGCCTGGTTGTGTTAACTTTTCACAGAATATAAACTATGTTTTGAAAGTACTTCCGTTTGAAAGTCCTGTAGTAACCTGTTTCTTTGTGTTACCTCTTAGAGTATCACCTCTTCAAAAATCTGAAGTTGTAGAAATGGTTAAAAAACAAGTTAAGGTAGTAACTCTAGCAATTGGTGATGGAGCAAATGATGTTAGTATGATACAAACAGCACATGTTGGTGTTGGTATTAGTGGGAATGAAGGTCTACAGGCCGCTAATTCTTCAGACTACTCAATTGCTCAGGTAAGTCACAGAATCACAGAATCACAGAATTAGTAAGGTTGGAAAAGACCATAGAGGTCATCAAGTCCAACCTATCACCTATTACCTAACCTAGCCAAACCTGTTACCTAACCTGTTGCCATCCTGCTACCAACACACCTCCTTGGGCAGCCCATTCCAGTGAGAGATCACCCTCTCTGTGAAGAAGTTCCTTCTAATGCCCAGTCTTAATCCCAATGCAGTTTAAGACTGTGTCCTCTTGTTCTATCACGTGTAGCCAGAGAGAAGAGACTGACACCCAGCTGGCTACACCTCCCTTTCAGATAGTTGTAGAGAGTGGTAAGGTTAGGGTTAGCCTCCTCCTCAGCCTCCTCTTCTCCAGACTGAACAACCCCAGCTCTCTCAGTTGCTCTTCATAGGGCTTGTGTTCCAGTCCCTTCTCCATCCTTGTCACCCTTCTCTGGACACGCTCAAGGATCTCAACATCCCTCTTAAACTGAGGAGCCCAGAACTGGACACAGTATTCAAGGTGTGGCCTAACCAGTGCCGAGTACAGGGGGAGAATAACTTCCCGAGTCCTACTGACAACACTATTCTTGATGCAGGCCAGGATACCATTACATTGCAAAATACTACATTAAAGTATTCGAATATCAGATTGATATTGGTGTATGCATGTTTTGATTGTATGTTTGTTCATTTTTCATGTTTTTTGCAGTTCAAGTATTTGAAGAACTTGCTGTTGGTTCATGGAGCCTGGAATTATAACAGAGTAGCTAAATGCATCTTGTATTGTTTCTACAAGAATATAGTCCTTTATATTATCGAGGTAATTTTACAGTACATTAAATGTTACTTCTTGAAAATAAGAACTTTATTATTTTATTATTTATTACTTTATTATTTTGAGCCTTTGATTATTATATAAGGTTTTAAATAAGCACTTTAACTGTCAAACCCTTATTAGTACTGAATCTTGCTTTTTAATAAACTGATTAATATTAATTTTTTTTATTTCAAAAAAACTGACCATCTTAAAATTGCATACTAAATATTTGTACTGACTGTTTGCGTTGCATGATATTGCTAGTTTATTAAAGTTCCGTACCTGTAACATCATTACCATAATTAAGGGAGACAGTTACAAGTCAACTGAAATCTCTCAAGAGGTGTATGTGCCTAAGGTCTTTGAGCTGGTGTCAGTTCCTGTCCAGTTTGCAATATGAAGCCCTTTTTAAGGTCAATATTAAACTTCAGGCCTATTGCTGTTCACAACAGTCCCTGAGGCTTTTACTTGTATTTTTAGTTACACTGCTGCAAACCTTTTGCTTGCTGATGGCCTATCCATGCCTCCTTAGGCTCTAATTCATGAACAGGGGTATTTTCCTGAATGTAGCTGACCTAGTTTTGTCATGTGGGATTTTAAGCAGGCTGCAATCTTGTGAAAAATACAGCAGTATGAGAGAACTGTGTTGTAGTAAGTGTAGGTTTATTGGTGGCTATGATCAAAACAGCATGTATAGCTATAGTTTTCATTATATTCATGACTACATGACCAACTTAAAATTTTGAATGGATTTTAAAATTGATTATTAAGTTTCTTCCTGCCCTCTCGTAATTTTCTTTCAAAGCATGCATGCTTTCTTGTAACCAAATATTTACATAGTGATTTTGTTTAGAATTGATTCAAATTTTATATTCACAGTGATACTTTGAGTTAAAAATATGGGGAAAAACAATTTAATTTTTTTCCAATACTTGACAGCGAAATAAGTTTTGTAGCTCAGTCTCAAGTATTTTTATATTAATGGGGTTAACAGATATTCTTAAAAGTCTCGTAGTTTTTTAATATTTTTCAAATTATTATCTTAAACTTGTACAGTGTGTTCCATTTTACTGAAAGAAAATGCCTTATTTCTGTTATGCCTGATGTAAAACTTAGATTAATATTTCCAATATTGATACTTATGTATGTGACCTTACAGTGTTGTAATATTTGAAAATTTTTATGTACAAATGTAGCCAAAAGAGTGCATTTTTCTTGCAATATTTTTACCTTTTCTAAATTATCCTTTTTTCTCTTCATTGTGTTATTAATGTCTAAGTTGCAGCAAGTTTGAAGCCTGTTTAGAGAAACATAAAGTAGGAAAGTACAGAAAAAGCAAATTCACTAAAGATCCTTTTTTGCTTTAGAAATGATGGCAAAAGCTGAGTATCTGCGTACATGATCAGACTTGCAGAAGTACTGATTAGCAGTAGTTCTAGAAATATTTGAAAATACCAGTATTAATGTGTATTTTGTACTTACAGAAAAACATACAAAGGTGGTCTTTAGAACTCACAGACTTTTTTTCTTAGTTTTTTGTCATTGTCACTTGCAAACACATTATAAATTTATAACTGAAATCGGGTATAAGTACCCCATGGTTTGTATTGTTTGAGGAAGAAAGTTAAATGCAGGGTACAGAGATCATAGCCTAAATACAAAAGGCTAGAGCAGGTAGTCTCTGCCTCCATGAGCGGATGGAAGGGCAAAGAGGTCATTTTGATCTGGTTTATGACCCTTTATATATATAAAGCATACAAACATTTTGCCATATACACCTTCCCTGGAAGACAAGATGACTTCTGCTTGAATTTGTGTATATGCAACATTTGATGGCTCAGAAACCTTTCAGAGATGCTAATAGCTCATGTCAATACTGTGAGTGAACGGGCAGAAATTCATCATTGAATGTCTCCAGAAAGGACAGCTGCCAGTCTTGAGTCTCTCTTTTCAGTTTTTTTGTACAGATCGGCGTGGGAGCAGAGAGCTGAATGAGTATTTGTAAGCTGCTGCTTAATATGCAGAAATGCTACATCAGGAAAATGTCTGTAAGGCTTTGTGGCCACGCCTCCTCTGTCTTGAAGTTTAGAAAATAGTACTGTGAAAGGCATGTCTGGAAGTTGCTTTAAACTAGTTTCCTTTTATTAGCTGACAACTAAAAATACCTAATTTTACTTAATGTATTAATATTAAATTTTTTAATGTCTCCTCAGTACTAATAAAGGAAATAATGTAAAATACTCCATTTAACCTAAAATACCACCTTTATTATAGACATTCATAAGCTGATACGAAAATCTGTTCAGAAAATGGTAAAGGTCTGTAGTAATACCCAGACACAGTGATTAGTGCTTCTTGACATTTAAACTCCTATTCCTAAGAAATTAGAAGTAAACTATAATAATTTTATTCTATTCTGTGTTCTGATGCAATAGCTAATAAGGGCCTCATCTTTTGTATAGAACTAGTCCCAAAGACTTCAGAGGCTATATTCTGAAGTACCAGTCTAAATTAAAAGCAAATACTCTGAATTTCCAATAGACCACTAATGTTCATTGCTAAGCCTGTACAGAGTATCA
>WEKX01025128.1:13680-48873 GCA_013390025.1 Pitta sordida
TGAATGACAGATTATCAAAACTGGACAGACTTGGCATTTTCATTGGATTTGTTTTTCAAAAGCACATTAACAGCAAACCCCAGAAAACAATCTGGAAGACCACACTGCCTTATTGAGGAAATAAAGTTTGAATTAAAATTGTGCTAACGGACAAGGATAATCCTTATGTTTACAAAGCCTTACTCTTACAGGCAAACTCCTGCTTTCAGTAAAATAATGGATATGAGTAAAGACAAGTCGTTTGAGTGGTTTGAAGCATCCTGTCATTCATTTGTTCTTCAGATTTAATCAGAACTGCCATGTGAGCAAGATAAAAATTTCCACTAGAGTGAACTGCTCTCAGCTGCAGGCTTTAAAAAAAAAAAAAAAAAGAGTTCCTGCTGCTTCACAAAGTGAGTTTTAACAAGTCCAAGTGTCAGATTCTTCACTTTGGACATAACAATCCCATGCATCGCTATCGGCTGGGAGATGAGTGGCTGCAGGGTGGTGAAATGGAGAGAGATTTAGGAGTAATAATTGACAGAAAACATAATATGAACCAGCAGTGTGCCCAGGTGACCAAGAGGGCCAATGGCATNCTAGACGATGGGAGGCTTGGAGGAGTGGATTGTGGTGCTCATGGCTCCAGGGTTGTGGGTTCGATCCCTGGGTGGGCACTCTCCTTGGGAGTTGGACTAGGTGATCCTTGTGGGTCCCCTCCAACTTGGAATAACCTGTGAACCTGTGATAGGCATGGCTGTCACCAAAAAAAAAAAAAGAAAAAAAAGAGAATTGGCTAAAGGATGGGCACAAGTACTCTATGAGCCCTAGATCTCTGAATACTCTCTATCATCCAGTCTGTGAAACTGTGCTCTGGAATACAGTTCCAGACTAAAACTCCTTGAACAAAGGGAAAATCCCAGTTTTATCAGCTAACCACAAGATGAAAGAGAACCAAACCACAACATAACATAAAATCAACCCCTTTGAACCAGGAATCTTTCCAAGTTCAAATATCTGCATAATATTGTCCATAAACTCATTTTTTTCTCAAGATACATCATACCTTTATCCTCAAACAACTTTGCGTCATGCTTCCTACTGAAGTTAAGAAGCCTAACTGGAAAGCAAATTTCTGTTTTATGAAAACCTCTGAGGCAAGATATTTTTATTCTAATTCAGAAAGCAAAAAATTCGTGTTGCAAAATGAATAGCTACGTTCCTTGACAAGCTAACCTGGTGATTAGAAAACTCATCAGGGAGGTGCAAAAAGCTACATTCAATCATTTGTTCTCTCTTATTTAAAGAACTGGCAACCCCCACCTCCCACATAACTTCTCCAAGCATGAAGTTCACTCTCTAGCACAAAATTACTGATAAATTCCAACTTAGCACCATTTGCTGTTTCCCCTAACTAATAAAAAATCATTTAAGCAGTACTATCAAACATAACTTGCATTGCATTTTTATAGCAAGCCATCTGTATCTTCTGCTCTGGAAGAGCTATGTAATAATTTATAGGCAGGACTATCACTTCCTGTGACATGGAAAAAATGACAGCAAGTAACAGCAGCATATTTTGGAAAAATATTCTGTTTCTGTGAATGCTGCAGCAGAAGATAGGCAAACATTTATTTGGCCTGCCTTCCTTCCAGCAGTATTAATGAAATTTCAGCTCCTGTTGTAGATTCAATAAAAAAAGTTGGAGAAAAATTTGTTTTCCTGTATTTCAATTTGGTTTTATCCAGCTCATTCAGTAGGGATGTAGCAGAAAATAAAACTGAATAAATAAGGCAGAAGCTGATGCAGTGAGGTCCCAGGAGACACCAAGTTTAGTTAAACTTTCTTTAAGAAAATGTATTCATGACAGTATTCTTCCCAGCCTCAGGCGAGAGCTTTCCTGATTTTTCAATGTTTAACTCCAGTGAAAAAGATGAAGGTATTGCATCAAACTTACCTTTGTGAAGTATAAATTGGATTGAAACTTGAAACAATGATCTCGTTTTTGAGCAAACTCTACAATGAAAAGAATTCAGGCATTTTACAAGGAGAAAATATTTCTTTGACAATTCTTGACTTCCTGATGTTGTTTTTTCCCAGGCAATTTATACAATCTTTCTTTCGGCTGTTTCTCATACAGTCAATCATTCCTATGTCAGGTCTCCTTCTTTTCTCTATTATTACTTGTCTTTTAAGGTATTTAATTTCTCCTGATAATGATACGTGTTTATTCCTTTTATTTTATCTCCAGAAGCCTATTGATATTTGCTCTTTTTCAAATCCTGCCTCCTCCTTTTACAGGATTAGGTGGAGGTTTTCTTTAAAGAAGACTGAAAAGAGGAACACTAGGGAACTTTCTTGCCTTAATAATCCTGTTTCGAAGGACCTCATCCATAAGTTTTGAACCCTGGGTGGGCACTCGCTTGGGAGTTGGGCTAGATGATCCTTGTGGGTCCCTTCCAACTCGAAATAACCTGTGAACCTGTAATCTCAAATTGACCTTCAAGTTTCCAGCTTTTAGCTTTCATCTGTTACTACCACATTTACACCTTTAGAGCACAGTTGTTTCTAAGCATGGTCTCCCCTCAGTTTTCACCATCAGAGTTCACAGACCTTTCAGTCAGTTAACATATTGGAAGTTAGCAAACTCCCAGTCTTTCACCTAACGTGCAATCTAGGACTGCATCCCTGCTCACAGGTGGATATGTCGTGGCTGTATTCCAGCACTAAAACTGCACGACCTAGGTGCACCCCAGCATCTCTCAGCTCTCCACCTCCATTTCTCCAGCACTTGTTTTGCTTGGAAAGAGAAGGAAGTTGTGTTTTCTCTCACTGACTTCTCAGTATAGACAACATATGGCTAAAGACTGTGAGGCAATCTGCTGAGTCTGAATATACTCTCAGCTCTAACTCAATACAGCATTCACTCGAAGCATCTATGAATGCAACAGCTTGGGGACAGGACTGAGAGACACCCCCCCCAGTTTATCTCACAGAATGTGAGCCTGGTTCAATCAGCTTGAATAGACTTTCATCAGAACAAAGGCAGAGGAGAAGCAATTTCCATCTTTCCTTTGCCCATCCACGTGGCTCAAAATCCAGCCTCCTAACTGCAATTCTTCGAGCTACGTATGCAGAAAGAAACTTGAAACAGAAGGATCTCCCCCTTCGGACAACTTAAATCAATTCCCCTATCATGCACTAGTGCTAAGGCACTGCCATCTAGTGTGGAAAATCAACATAACATAGAAAGAGGGAAAAAAGAAATTAAAAAAAAGATGAAGAGTACTTACAAAAAGACAGATGAAATTCCACTGACTTCCATGGATTTTTAACACCTATACATGATATTCATAACATTCATCATTCTACCTTATGAATACGCACATAAGCACTCCCTTTCAAGGAAAATCGCTTACTTGATAGGATGCAACGGATTCCATTAGATTGTACTGTGTCATGTCAGACAGGCTCAGCAGAGCCCTATAGTCCCAGTAGCCTCATTTAGTGTAACTCTCTGAAACTAAAAATAAAATTCTACAGTATTTAATGGCAGGATACGCTTGGTAGAAAAGAGCTTTTTCTTAATTGCCACAGATTTTATTGCAAATTGACAGTTTCAAGACTTGATTGACTAAATCATGCTATATGGAAAGCATTGCAACATAATCTGCAGGACCAGAAAACCAGAAATTTTTGTGTTTGCCTCTTCATCTGTACTAGCTCAAGATTTTCTCTTGTCTTCCAAGAACATTCCTGTCAATGCAGCCCCAGTTTGCATTGTTTTGTGTCCTATGAAATTACCTATAACTGTTCTATGAACATGCAAAGGATTTGACCTGTTACACTTGGACCAGCTTTGTACAGATGAAGCACACATGAAATGGGCCAGTGCAACATAGACAGGATAATTTTGCAAAAGTTGCAGAGCTTTCATTAAGATCAGTAATTATAAACACCTTTATATTATTCATTTCTGCATCTTGTTGTAATCTCTGTATTACCGTGGAGATGATCAAGAACTTTACTTCAAGAACACTGCAGTCTACTTGTTTCCAGAACTGCAGCAAGACATACTGTTTGGCTGGTGCAAACCTTATCACAACAAAACCCTGCTTAGATCACAAGCTCTATCAACGACTGAAAGCCCACATAAACATGACTTTGTATAAAGTCATTTAGGAATTCTTTTGTACTGCAAGCCATAGTGCAAAACAATTGCAACATTATAAACATTCTAATAATCAACATGGATCGAGGATCATTTAATTTTAATTAATTAATAACAATTTTATATTACATGCCAGAGTACTTCTGAATTGTATTGGTACAATCTTTGTTGTACCAATGTCATGAAAAGAAATAATGTATTTTGCCAAGTATTCAAAGCCTATCAATAACATTATAAGGCAAAATACTTTCTCTAAAGAACTTATTTATCTGCCTTTCAAGCTACTATAACATGACTCAGATATAATAATGAGCCAGGATGTCACAAACTAGCTAATTTATTTTCTTTAAATATTTAGACTGTTAAATGTAGATAGATAAATGTATATTAGATATGATGCATATATTTAAGATTATGAATAGTGTTGCTACATTACTAATGTAGTCCCAATGTCAGTCTATAAACAAGGGTGGAAAGGTGGCACTGAAAAGATAGTGAAACAGAGCACAGTAGACACTAGGCTCCTGATGCAAATAATCACATATTAATTTCAGACTTTAAAAATACAAAGCAATTATCTGGCCCTCAAGGTGAAGAGCCATCATCATGACATAGATGTAAGCAAAGTTAGTCTGGAGAAGAACATGAAAGAAGTTTTGAAATAATGAGGCCACCCATGTAAATCACTGAGGGGCCAAGGTCCACAGTCCACTGCTTATAGGACACCACACCAACCTACAAGGAGAAGAAGAGACAGGTTGAAACCCTGTGGTTGTTGTTCCTCAGGATCCCTTCTCTCCCTCTCTAGGAAGCCGTCTCCACTACTCTCCCAGAAGCAAACACAACCAAGCCACAGGGTTTTAAATACTGTTTCACATAAGTTTCGCATCATATTTAGTGTGGACATAGAGGGTTAGATTAGCTCACACCATCAAGACATCCAAACCTTCTCTAAGAAGATGTAGGTGAGCTTATAACAAGAACCTCAATACCAATCTGCCCAATCCCTCCATCATCATAAATGTTTGTGGGAACATACTGTACCTTAATAACACATGCCCTGCTCAGGAGAAGAACTTTAGAGAAGAATAGCATAATTGACACAATTTCATTGACATTGAAAGTGTTTTGACAACCTGCAACTGACATAAGAACTTTCTCAAGCTCTTTTTATTAAGCTGCTTCTCTATGACTGGGTATATATATTTATCCATTAGGTGTGAATCGATACAAACAATGCTTCTGTTTCAATTTGTGGTCATAGGAGAATTTTGAACAGCACAAAGAGCCTCCAGACACATCACTTCAGCAATCCTTTCAGTAATGTAGGAAAAGCAAGAGGACCATCCAGCATTTTTTGTATAATACTAGTTACTAGTGCCTCATGTTCTATTCTTATATTAAAATTCCAAGAAGGAAAAAATTCAAATTGCTTAAGTATCCTAAAAGTAATTAACTATCTTGTATTTATTGTATGAATCCATTACTAAAACGTAATTCCACTGTTTTTATTAGATTTATGATTTTTTTCCAAGTTTTTCAGGCTACAAAACCAATTCTGTTCAGCATTTTTGCAGTCGCTACATAAATTGATTCAAGCTATGCTAGGGGAAAAGTACAGAGGCTGAAAAATCCCGGGGGGGGGGGGGGGGGGAAACCAACCAAAAAAAAAGTCACATTANAACCAAAAATAAAGTCACATTAAAGGAAATCAACACTGACTAAAAATACCAAAATGAAGAGCAACTCAAAGAAATGTATGGTTTTCTGTCACCTTTGTGACAGGTAGTACCAGAATCTTTCTAAAGAATGACAATAAAAACAAGTAGAGGTTTAAACAGTGGTGATATACGTACCAAATTTGTGAGAGTTCTTCCTTCAAGCAACATGTGACCAGGAACTCCAGTGCTATCCAACATATATTTTGATAAAGTTTTCAGATACTTAACTGTGGCCTATTTAATATGTAATGGGTTTGAATTTGGGCCAGAAAGTCCTGTAAGAAACTTTCTCTTGATGCAATTTTTCCAATTCTGACTACAAGTAGGACACACAAAAGTTAAGGCTTTGAAGTTCTTGATTTTCATAACAATCAGACTTCATGGCTTTCTAGCATCTACTTAATTTACCTGCAGCGTTTTGCTTTTCCTTTCCTGAGAAGTGTTTTCAAATAGCCGATGCCAATGCAAATCACATCACAGAAGAGAAACACAAGATAATTTCGGAATAGTCCAACCTCTTGCTCAAAAGCATGGTCAGTTATGAGGTCAGATCAGGTCACTGGGGCTTGATCCAGACAAATGCTGAATGTCTCCAAGGATGTACAACATGCACAGCATCACTGCACAGCTTGTTCCAAAAGGCTGATTGTCCTAATGGAGGAAATGTTTTGCCTTTTAAAGAACTTCTAAGTCAATTAAGAAGCTTGAAAGCTGAGTGTTATATGGCTACCATATGTAACATTTAATACACCTATACCCCGTCATTTGCGAGAAATGGGTCATGCCATGGGCCTCGCAAAAAGCCAAGCTCACAAAGAAGCGCAGGTCGTTAATATGCATGCAGGCCACACCCACTGCTCCACCCCCCAGCACTCTAGAGGGCTGCGGACAATTTTCCGCTCCTTCCCATGGTCTCTCTCAGCACAGGCGAGCAAAGGGAACCATTTCCGAGCGCCCTCTGACTTGGGAGACACACCCCCCACCTAGAATTTGTGGGCTTCTCTGGGCTGCTGCGGCCGCACGCTTGCAGCCTGGGCCCCGCGCCGCTGCTCCCTCCCCCTGACCCTGGCACTCGTGCCCGGGTGCCCCGGTGAGNTGGTATCGGAGTTTCCTTCCCTTTAACATCCCGGGAGAGGCAGCACTGCCTGTACCAGCCCAGAGGGTGAGGGAACAGAAGCCCCCTCCCAGCACATAGCGCTTGCCCCACCTCGCTTGTCTCACTTTCGTGGGGCAGCTTCCCGGGTCAGGCACGGGAGCACGGTGCCATCATTGAGAGCCTCCTCCCCTCAGGCAGGGTGAGTCCCACCCCACAAGCACCTTAAAGAATAGGTATGAGGTTCTGGACCTAGAGAGTCAGGGGGATGATGCTCAAGAAAAAGATCTATCTGGAGGGTCTCCCTGCTGCACTCATTAGATGGATTGCTACCTCAGCTATTAAGAGAAAAAGCATAGTTGTAGTAGGTGATTCCCTTCTGAGGGGAACTGAGGACCTGGTATGCTGGCTGGACCCAGGGAAGTATGTTACCTTCCTGGGACCTGGGTAAGAGATATTACCAGACTTCCTGAGCTAATTCAGCTGTGATTATTATCCACTGCTGGTAACAGTTGTTTGCAACGAGATTGATAAAAGAGGTACCAGGGCAATTAAAAAGGATTTCAAGGCTCTGGGTTGATTGATTGACGGGACAGGTGCACAAGTGGTGTTTGCCTCAGTTCTTGCAGCAGCAGGGGTGAATGAGGAAAGGAGGAGGAAAATCCATTTTATCAACGAGTGGCTTAAGGATTGGTGCCTCCGGCAGAAATTTTTGGGGACCACGTGGCAATTTTTATGGTACCAGAGCTAGTGGAGTCAGAATATCTTCATCTATTTTTGCAAGGGCAAAAAAACTCTAGCCTGTAAGTTGGCAGGGCTGGTCATGAGGGTTTTAAACTAGGTTTGAAGCAGGGAGGGGATGAAACTAGGCTCTCCAGAGCTGAGCATAAGGGTGCTAAGCCAGGGTTAGGAGTAAAATCAAAAGCTAAGCTGAAGTGCATGTATGCTAATGCATACAGTATGAGTAACAAATAACAGGGGCTGAAAGCCACTGTGAAGCAGGAAGGCTCTGATCTAGTGGCCATCGTGGAAATGTGTTGGGATGACTCGCATGACTGGAGCGCTGCCATAGATAGTTACATGATCTTCAGAAGAGACAGGAGAGGTAGGACAGGTGGAGGGGTAGGTCTGTATGTCAGGGAGTCTCTTTGTAGAACTTGAGGTCAGTGACAATAAGGTTGAGTGCCCATGGGGCAAAATCGTGGGGAAGGTAGACATCCTGGTGGGAGTCTGCTATAGATCGCCCAACCAGGATGAAGAGGAGGATGAATTATTCTACAAGCAACTAGCAGATGTTTACAAAACCATCAGCCCTTGTCCTTGTGTGAGACAAACCTGCTGGATGTCTGTTGAGAACTCAACAGAGCAGAGAAGAGGCTGTCTCAGAGGTTCTGGGAGTGCATGGAGGACAACTTACGGTTGCAGCTGACAAACAAACCTACCAGGGCTGGGGCCCCGCTACACCTGCTGTTTTCTAACAGAGAAGGGCTGGTGGGAGATATGGTGGTTGGAGGCTGACTGAGGTGCATTGACCATGAAATTGACTGTGAAATGATGGAGCTTTCAATACTCAGTAGAGCAAGGAAAAGGTATCAACCAAATCTCCACCCTAGACTTCTCGAGGGCAGACTTTAGCCTATTGAGGAGGCTACTTCAGACGGTACCTTAGGGAAACAGCCCTTAAACACCAAGGGGTCCAGGAACGACGGACACTTCAAGGAAGAAAACTTGAAGGCCCAGGAGCATCCTGTCCTGATGTGCTGAAAGGTGAGCTGGAAGATTAAGGAGCTGACATGGCTGGACAGGCAATTTTTGAAGGAGCTTAGGGAAAAATAGAGAGCTTATCATCTTTGGAAAAAGGGCAGGTAACTCATGAAGTGTTTAAGGATGTTGTTAGGTCATGCAGAAAGAAAATTCAAAAGGTGAAAGCACATTTTGAACTTAATTTGGCCACTTCTGTTAAGCATAACAAAAAGTGGTTTTATAAATACATTAATAGCAAAAGAAGGGGCAAGGAAACCCTCCATTCTTTGTTGGACATGTGGAAGAACACATTTACCAAAGATGAGGAAAAGGCTGAAATAATTAACTCAGTTTTCAGCAAAAAGGTTGTCTTCNGGGCTGAAATACTTAACACCTTCTTTTCCTCAGTTTTCAGCAAAAAGGTTGTCTTCAGGACAACTGGCCTCCTAAGCAGGTAGACAGGGACAGAGAGGAAGCAGTTAGTGACCTGCTGAGCCATTTGGATCCTCACAAGTCTATAGGACCAGATGGAATCCATCCTAGAGCAACAAGGAAGCTGGTGGAAGAGCTCACCAAGCTGTTCTCCATCATTTATCACCCTTCCTGGTTCACTGGGGAGGTCCCAGGTGACTGGAAGTCGGCCGATGTGACATCTATCCACAAGACAGGCCATAAGGCAGATCAGGAAAACTACAGGCCTGTCAGCCTGACCTGACCTCAATGCCCAGCAAGGTTATGGAACAGATCATCCTGAGTGCAATCACACAGCATTTACAGAACGGATGGAGGATTAGACCCAGTCACAAGGGATTTAAAAGGGCGAGGTCCTGTCTGACCAACCTGATCTCTTTTTATGACCAGGTAACCTGCCTGGTTGATGAGGGGAAGGCTGTGGACGTAGTCTACCTGGACATCAGGAAAGCCTTTGACACCATCTCCCACAGCATACTCCTGGGAAAAGCTGGCTGCCTACAGCTTGGACAGGCACACTTGGCATTAAGAACTGGTTGGAGGGCTGGGCCCAGAGAGTGCTGATGAAAGGTGCTGCATCCAGTTGGCTATCGGTCACTAATGGCGTCTCCCAGGGATCAGTGCTGGGCCCAGTCCTGTTTAATATCACTATTGATGATCTGGATGAGGGCACCGAGCCTAACATTAGCAAATCTTCAGATGACAAGTTGGGGAGGAGTGCTGAGCTGCTGGGAGGGTAGGAGGGCTCTGCAGAGGATCCTGATAGGCTGGATAGATGGGTCAAATCCAACAGCATGAGGTTCAACAAGACCAAGTGCCAGATTCTGCACTTTGGTCACAAGAACCCCATATAACGCTTACAGGATGCAGACAGAGTGGCTGGAGAGCAGCCAGGCAGAAAGGAACCTGGGAGTACTGATTGACAGGAAACTGCACAGGGAGGTGGTGTAGTCACCATCCCTTGAGATAGGGATGGTAGATAGGGATGATAGAGACTGGATGTGGCACTTAGTGCCATGGTCTAGTAGTCAAGGTGATGTTAGGTCAAAGGTTGGACTTGAGGATCTCAGAGGTCTTTTCTAACCTAACTGATTCTCTGATTCTGTATTTTTGTTTCCAGGCTACCAATTGCTGATAACAGGTGCTTTTTTCCCTCCATACTTTGCAGCCAAATGTAAAAAAAATTTATATTAATTACAATAAATTTAAGGTTATTCCTGCTGAATTTAAGCTGCTTCAACAGCATGGTTGCAAAAATACACAGTGACACATCATTGTATAAATATTAGTTAGATGCAACTCTTGTCTTACTGGTGCTTTTGACCAAGAGCCTTTCACTTTTCCTGTATAAAAATAATTAATAGAATTTTTTCTCATGTATTTTATTTTATAAAAAGTTTTTTTCAAATTGTAGAATACCCCAGCCCAACGCATTGCTCTAGTATTATGAGGCCCTGAAGCACACCTGTGTTATGGTGCCTGGCCAGGAGTCTTTGGAGGACTCAGCTCTTGGTTTATTTGCTGGTATTCAGAGCATGCAGACGTGCCTCCACAGTGCCAGGCCCCCAGGGGACACCACCAGGCTCTTCTGGCCCTGACAGACTCCCTGGGTTTCCCCAACCTGACCCAGAACCCATTTCAGCAGTGTCCCTCGGGATGGCAGACCCCAAGATGGCAGCAGGGGACTCCAGCTCCCCGCAGTCCTGCCCTGCCAGGTTATGAGCCCCACAAAGCCAAGCCCACCCAAAAGCGCCATGAGCCTCACGTGTTTTTGGCGTGGGTGACCAATGTTCAGCCTTGCTCCTAAGTCTATATCAGACCCCTCAATTCAGAAAAGAAAAACCATCTTCTGAAGACATGAACTTGCACAGGCCTTGCAGCTTTTATTCACGGCATCCCCAGCAATGGGATTTAGGAAGGAAGCACTGTCGGGAGACAGTCTAGCCGGGGATCTGATTAGACAGACAGCATTTAACCTAATCTCTTCTGCCATGAGCACATTCTGCTTCCTGTAATTAAATGTGATCACAGACACAATTATTTAGGGGCATAATTCCACCAATTTAGATACCAAACTACTTCAGCTACAGGTGGAAAAACTAAATACTGAAAGGAGAGGAATAAAAATTTGAGTGTTGCTATGGCTGGAGGCTGGACTATTAGGTAGTTAAAAGTCATATGAAGATACATATTTAACAGGTTGTGAAGTAAAACTTGAAAAAATTCAATAACCTTCAAATATCTAAATAACTGAAACATTGCTAAAAAGTTTGTCCCTTTTATCCATAAAGAATTACAGGATTATTTTGAAGCGAGGATATCACTATAGGATATCTATATAACTATATATATCTATCTATATATCACTATAGGATATCTATATAACTATATATATATATATATATATATCACTATAGGATATCACAAAAGATATCACTTGCTGTTTTGCAGGGAGTAAAAACACACAGACAGTCTCTCTGTAATATTAAGAAATGTTATATTCATTTATTGCATCCCAGAAACAAACTGACAGTGTGAAGATGAGAAATTCATATTTGCAAGCCATGACAACATCAAAACAGGTAAAAATGCACAGCTTTCTGAGGGATTGCTAACAAGGAAAATTAAAGTCTCTAGGTCCTGAGAAAGTAAAAATTCCAATAGTCTTAGCTACATTCCTTATGGAGTTTTGTTTTACTCTTTCAATATGACAAGGTTTAACTACACAAACAGATGCTGACAGTTCCTGCTCCAAAGAAGGGGTACTTCAAATAGGTAAAAAGCAGAAAAGAAAAGATAGAAAGGCAGCTGTGGGATTTGACACCAAAATCTTGTAATTTAAAGAGGACACAGACAAGCTCACTTGAACAACAGTCTGATTCTATCTTGCATCACAAACAGCTCAATTATTTTGTTCTTTTTTTTCTCACTTGAGCACATGTAGCTTCGGAAATATTGATCACACTTTTATAAAGATGTATATTTTTAGCTGTATTTTTAGAAGGATGGAATTAGTGATATTTATATTACCAAACACTGAAAAGAGACAAAAATAGGTAGAAAGGCAAGAGTATCCATACCTCTGCTTTGTTTCAGATCTGCTCAAAAGTCACAATAAGCATTAACAACAGAAATAGTAACAGCTGTCTGAACTGAGAAGTGACTGCCTATAAAAAGGTGACTGTGAGAAGAAAGAGAAAGAGAAAGTGTTTACTAGGATAAACTAGCAATTAATTTTAATCTTTAATCTTTCTCTGTTGTATTATCTATATAATAAACTGACTAATTTGTTGGTACCCAGATTTACTGATTTATTTTAACTGCCTTCCAGCCCCTTCTGTAGTTGATTTTTGTATTATTTTGTGTTCATGAATTTCAATGAGAATGAAAAAGATTTGCTTAAGAACCATAGTGTTAAAGAGTACTTCTGTATACACAAAATGGACATTTGTCAATCTTGTCATAGTTTTAAAGTATGGTGGGTTTTATGGCAACAGACAAGGGGGGAAAATAAACTTGCTTAATTAAATTGTTAGTAAGTAACTGTTTTCCACAGAATCTATTTATATCATCATGAATTTATGCAATTCTGGGCCTTTTTTCCTCCTATTATTAAATAAAGAGCTTCACAGATTCACATGACATATAAAATATTCACCAATACTTTGGAATTATAGTGTATTTTTACGAACTTCCATGGAATGCATTACATAGTTGCACTCCTTACAACAACCTCTAGACATCTACAGTCAATAAAATATAAAATGATTTCACTATTAAGTTGCAGGAGATTGTTTACAACAAAATGTGACAAGAGTCTCTGTGCGCAAGCTCTTCTCCCTTTGGGAATATTTGTTAATACTACTGAAGGGTAAACCCTAGCAAGGACGAAAGAGAAAAGATAAAAATGCATCTGAAGGTTATTGCCGTTTGTTCATATAAAAAAATAAAACATACTGACTTTTTTCTGAATCACATCCTTCTACTAATGCAAAGAGAACATCTTTATACATATTAAATATAACTCAGTGTATGCTAAGTGGAGACTTGGAATTTTTAATTTCATTACTAAAAGTTAATGATGATGCTGATTTCTCCCCTCAGTTTCTCAGCCCACACCTTCTCCCCCTGAAGAAATGTGCAGCATACCTACTTCAGTGCACTAGTTGCCACATGTAGTTGCACTTGTGATTGAATTTTGTCTCTGGACTGAGCTTTTCACAGAATATTTTTACAAGTGTTGTAGTATTTCCTTCAAAAGGAAGCACTATTATTTTTTATTCTGTAAGACATGCTATTTTTCTTCATTTGCTAAGTAGATGTCATTGGAACAGAAAACAGGTCAGGTGCAGGGTAAGCAATACAAAGTCAACCAAACGTGCACACAGCCTGGAAGCAGTGGCAGTCACCAGAGACAGTGGCCCCTATCTCTGCACCCCTTTTGCTCAGAGCCCCTGTCATGAGGTTCAGGCACATCAGGAAAAAAGAGAAAGGGACCAACTAAATTTTGACCCAGCTACTCTCAGCTGCAAGACGTTAATGATGGGATCATTGCATCAGTTGTAACGGAGAGCAGTTCTGACACTGCTTGTGGCCAGGCAGATCCCATAGTGCAAAGAAAGGGTAAACACACCCTTCTCTATCTTTGAATCCTGTTTTGAGCAACTTTGAGAAAGACAGTATCAAGATACAAATAATTTCATGAAGAAATAATACTTGTATAAAAGTTTTTAAAGTATTGTATTCATCTTATTGGAAACACGAACCTCCCATTAATACCACTGTGATTTTTACAAATGTCTGAAGTCTCTATTAGAGATATGATGACATAGTTGCACCCTGCAGCAAGATGTGCTCTTCCATTTAAATATGTCTTCCAAAGCTAAACTGTCAAAATGTAATATGACATGTTTAGCTACCACTATCTGATAAAATTCAACCAAAATGGAACCGCATTAGTTTCTAAAGTTGCCATAAAAAATTACTGATCATCACTGCTTAACTCCTGCCAGGATTATATGTCCTAGAAACAGTTGTGAAACCGAATAACCTCTCTTGCAGTTCGAATTTCACTTTTATGTTAAAGACTAGCACAAGACTATTTGCTGCTTCAGTCCCAGTGATGGTGCAGTGTTGACTGGAACCTGATTCTGAGTTTCACACACTGTTGGTCCTTCTATATATGATTAATCCCTTTTAGGTCAAAGGAAAAAAAAAGGAAAAGGAATTAATTCACTGGATATTTCTGAATTTATATGAGGCAAAAGCTAAATGTGT
The DNA here is from genome assembly GCA_013390025.1 of Pitta sordida. Classification (NCBI taxonomy): domain Eukaryota; kingdom Metazoa; phylum Chordata; class Aves; order Passeriformes; family Pittidae; genus Pitta; species Pitta sordida. The sequence continues at coordinate 28,136 of WEKX01025128.1, forward strand.
AATGGCCGCTACTGGCTTAAAAACAAAAAATAAAAATAATACAAACCATTTAAATAGAAGTACTTAAACTCTGCTGAGAACGATAATTTCACTTTAGATATAGCTCTTTTTTTCTCCTAACATTTAGTCAATGTATATGAATTTTAAGAAGAGTATAAACTATATCTTATCAAAAACAACGTGCAGTTTTATCAAGCTGAAGTGAACAACCTCCCTAGGAAATCCATCATGAAGCATTTTATTTGGTAAAGCAAACTGAAATTTGCCTAGTAATTCTTTTTAAGCATTTTCCACTGGACTTCCAGTGGCTCAGTTTAAAAAAGAACTATGATTTGAGAAGCATTAATACTCCACATGCTTTTAAGAAATAAAGATCTTGTAAAGGGAAACAAAATCTTCCTGGGATATAAAAATAACACCAGTGTGTTAGGTTAGGATCTTAGCTGGTATAATGCCTCCAACTTTTTTCAACAATTATAGAAGTCAAATAACCACCAATCAAATAACCATTCTGTAGTGTGAAAAAGCCCTGCAGACATGCTAACTCTGTAACACACATCTTACATGACTCCAGCAGTGAAGTACGTACTCCAAAATGGGAGATAAAAAATCAGAGGAAAAATCCGAGACAGAATCCGAGATAGCATCGCTGTGCTGTTCACCTCTTCTGCAGTGTGTGATGCCCAGGATCTGCGGTGTTGCTGAGACAATGTAGGGCAGTGGTAAGCTAGCTACAAGCTACGCCAAACCCACCAGTGCTGAGCAGCCCAGGAACCCAGAGATGTAAGATGCATTCTCACAACCTTATGCACATTCCTTCCTCATCCATCTACTTATCTGGTTCACCACAGATCTCACCCTACAGAACGCAACCAGTTACTTCTGGCTGCTTTTTTCAGGCCATGACGATAATCAGCTCAACCAAGCAGAAGGACAATCTTTCTGCCACTTCTCTCCTGGTACCTACAGAATACTACTTTTGACCTCTGAGAGAGCTGCCTGAGCAGATTTTCATTGCTATGTTTAAATGGGGAATTATGGCAGAAAGGGGATAACGGGACAACCAATGAAGTCTCTCTTGGCACAAAGTTTAGTGAATTTTTGTTTCCCACACAAATTCTCACCACAGTAGGTATAACAGATCCGGTATTTGCTACAAAGGAGAAAACCAGCAATGAAATACTAGCTATATCATACTGAGAAAGCAAACACATTGCGAAATATATTTTATTAGCAGTAAAGTTTTAATTTTAAATCATCTGCCTGGAACAATATTAAAAGTAGAGCTTCGGTATGCATAAATTCTGTGCTTGAACAGTAGATAACTAGAATTTCATGTTGACTCTAAAGAAAAAATATTGTTTGCATATCCTACTGTGGAAAAGTAAACAGTCCCCTGCAACTACTGTAATAAATCCTTGAAAATCTATGAAGAGATCTAAGACCAAGAAGTGCTTTTCCTGCAAAATATTACAGATCCAGAAAAGTCAGCTTTTCCAACACTGTCACTCTTTCCCAAGTAATTGACAAGGAGTACCAGCCTGGGATAATAGTATCAAAACCAGTGTGTTTCCATTTCCCAACATCAGAAATAACAGCTGCAAGCATCAATTCTGGCTTATTCCTTACCTAACATTGATCCTGGACAGTTGATTTTCTTAATTAATCTTTAATTTTACTTTTAAAATAGCATACAATAGTTCTGACACTCAGCTCTAAATATTAAAAGGCTCCACAATACTTTAAAATACTATTTTATTGTAGTAATGCCAGAAACTGGATATATTGAACAAAATATGATCACAAACCATTGTACTGAGTTTTGCATATTTTGATTGAGTGTAAGAAAAATCAAGAGGTTCTTGGCATAGTTTTTCACTGCAGGAGTGTCTTTACACCAGCTGTTGAATTCAGGTTGTTCTCATAACTAAATAAAAAGCCAGATTTGCTCAAAGTTCTCAATCTCAGATTTTAAAATAATTCTGAAATAGAGCGTCTTGGTAGAAATGATAACTAAAATCACAATACTAGTTTCAGTAGTCTGGATTATGACACATTATGTCAATTGAGAGCATAAGAAAGATATGCATTCTTATATTAGTAATTTACGACTGTACACTTTGATTCATCCCTTTGCTTTCAAGGACATATATTTTGGCAGAATGACAAGACAAAGAGTAGTCTATTATTTATTTATTTTTAAGATGTATTAGAGCTGAGCTGGAGTCGTAAGGCAGAATATCCTAAAGTTTTTACATCTATTTTCCAAAGTCATACACACACTTCCCATGAAATCTCTCTCCAAAGAGCTTTGTCCCATGAGAAACAATATTCCTAGATCTTGATACTGTTAGAAAACTGAAGTTTTTCTACATTGTACTTGTGATACTGATTTAATCCTTCATGTCATCCTGTACCATCAAAAATTGGTACTCTAATCATAAAGCTTCTGGCTCATGTTCAAAGTAAATTGTCCAACTTTATCTCAATGTGTCAGAGAGAAGCAATATCCTTTTTTTACTTTTGTCTTGGTCTCCTTTTTCTACTCAACCTGGCATGTTTTACATATATTTGTTTCAGATTACAAAAAAATTGCACAGATACACTAGACATAACCTCCACCAAAGAAATAAGTAGTGATGGATGGAGAGCAGCTTGGCATGGTCACAGAATCCACCTGCAGGATGGTTCTCACACCACTCTGCCCTCAAAAGAGCAATTTAGGGCTATCTGACCCACCATCCTCTCACTATCCCAGTGGGATGTTAGACTGCATTTGGCATTTACAGAGCAAAAAATACCTTGAAGTATTTTACATACATTTGTTCCCTGTATTTCAGGTGTCATCTTTCGTATTCTTCTCCTTTTTATTGCAATGACACAAACAGTGTTGGTTTGGTTTTGTTGTTGTTGGGGGCAGGTTGGGGGGCGGAGGGGGGTGTTGGTGATATCATTTTGTTTGAGTTTTGCATTTTGTTTTTTCAAAATACCATATTGTCTCCCAAAACTTCATTGCTTCCAACTGCTTATTCCCCACTGATCACAAAATTATTATCACTTGTTTATGACAATTTCCACAGCAACCAATATAATTTCAGAGTTCTGTGACTTCAAGTGGAAAATAAGCATCATAAATTCATGCAAATGGCACCTGTTACAAATGAAAACAAGAGACAAGGAAAGAGAAACACTCACATGTGAAACAGTGGTGTCAACCTAGAAAGTATGCCAAAGTTTTCAGGAAATATTACTGCATTCTTTTTACAATAAAGATGTCAGTTCAGCACAGAAAGTTTCCAGCTGAGCACAATGCTCTCAACACCCATAAGTCAGATTGCATAGCAGATGCTAAATGTAAAATCCATTAAGAACAATTAGATTCTACAGAAGAAAAGAATAGTAATAGCACGCACAGGCAGTCTTGCACTATACAACAGTACTGAGAGATACAGTCAATCACAAAAAAACCAAAAAACAACAAACAAACAACCCACACACACACAAAACAAACAAAAACCTAAACAAACAAAAATCCCTAAACCCCTGGCCTCACAAAGAAGTCAGATAACAGAAGATATATTACAGTGCCTGCAGCCACATGAAGAAGGAAGATCTCCTGTTTCCAGTCAGAACCAACTTTTATGAAGGCCATCACCTACTGTGCACCAATAGGGAATTAATCTGTTGTCCTCTATGGCAGCTTGAAACTAAGTAGCAATAAGAGTTTCAGTCACACTTACCCGACCCAAGTTATCCTCAGGCATACTAAGCTGAGAGCATTAATAACATGGAATCAGGCTATTGCGGGGTGGTAAAACCAAACCAACAAACAAACCAAACCAACCAACAAACAAAAAAACATTTGTGGTACACTCTCACAGAGCCTCTTCACTACCCTGTAAAAGTTTACTCCTTTTGTTGACTCTTAAGAAATTGAATTTCTAATGGACACATGGAACAGATATGTGAGCGTTTTTAAGAAATACGTCACCAAAGTAAGATGCAGGCTAAATTCTGACCAAGTACTTAACTGCATAGACAAATGAAGATGCCATTGCATACACGTTGCCCCACAAGGGGCAAAGAATCTAATTTTTTTTAATAGGATTTATAGATACGAAGAAGGAAACTCTGGTTTTGTATTCGTCAGGACATGCTGCCAAAGGCTGAAGCACTATTTCCTCATACACAGTTTCAAACCACCTCTGTTTCTTCAATTAGAATTAGTCTGTAATAACTAATCCATCCCTAGACATTAAGTAGTTCATAAATTAGTTAAATATATATGCAGTATCCTAGGTGAATTTGATCTGTTATATAAAGTAATTTTCATTTTATTAAGAAAGTGATAGATGGCCCTTTCAACTCAAAAAACCTACCAAAGTTTAAGAGAGAATAGAAACGGACCTGAAATGTGTTCCACAAACCACAGATTAAACCTTTGGCCGTCAAATATTCCTTAGTAACTCTTGGTGAGAAATTCATTCAACTACTCATGATCCAAGGAAACAGGCAGAATGTATACATCTTCATGTATGTTTCTAATCTTTGCTATCTACCATTACTAGGAAACAGAATTGTCCACAGTCCTCAGGAGAAATGGTGAATGGACGTTTATGTGACTGCTACAGACTTACAGACCAACAACTAATATAGTTGCTGCTGGTTGCAGATGCTCATACTGTGAATAACAAATGCAAATGCAGGTACAGCTTTTTCCAGGGGGACATAAAACTAGATTTCTTCTCCAATAACACTGAATTCAGCCTCAGGCACTAGCCAAAACTAGATATACTCCCTAAAGTCTTTTGTCTTGATAATTTTTTGTCTGTAAGACACAGTTCAGGGTTGGATATTCTCCATGAGAGCTCTTGAAATCAGCAACTTCCCAACCAAAACTACCTTCTTTCTGGCATTCATGTGGACATTTGGCAAGTAATAAATCGAAAAGCCGCTGCTCTTCTCCTTGTGTATTAAGCTCTTTTTGTGAGCAAGAAAGATATGCAGTAATGGCTAATACTGTTGGAGAGTCTACACCCAGTAATCCTGACCCATCTTCCCACACCCGGTGCAGAGCACTAAGCCTTCCAAGGTTTGCCCTCCCTTCGCTGGACTCTTATGCAGCAGTTGGGCAAGGCAGCAGCAAGGACCCAATCCATCCAGGTCATATTGCAATTATTACTATAATAAAGTATTGTTTCATCAACAGTCTCCATCAATTGGGCATCTAGTCAGATTGGAAAAAAAAATAAATAAAGTAATCAAAAAACCTAAAGCATTTATTTCAGGCACCGTATTTGCATATTTCTCTTCCCACTCTGGTGATTTTCTTAAGTATTGTTTCCATTTTGCTATGTTTCAGAAAAATGTATTTGATTATACAACAATGTACACAGTTTTTATACAAAAAGGTTTCTAAATGCATAACAAGGAACAAAAAACAAAATATACTTGACACCTTTTCTGTATACTTTTATCTCAGCCACCCAAAAACATTACGGAAAAACATGAACTCTCAGTCAATTGTATTACATAATTTAAGTAATTAAATAAGTCTTTTACTTTTCACAACATCAGAAGCTGGAATACTAAAAACCAAAACAAAAATCATGATGTACTAAATCCAATTCATCCATGGCATTATTCCACATAATTCAGTGGTATTACACCAGGGATTAATTTGGAACACTGATGTGATTTAGAGGACTGTTCTATACAGCAACCTCATCATAACACACACACACAAAATAGCCAAAACGTTATAAGCATCACAAATGCACCTAAATAATCACACAACTTAAATCTATTTCTGAGTAAATGGAACAGACTATTTCATAGACTTGATAATAACAATAAGGAATTCCTGCTATTTAGAAAATAACTATGTCCATTTTTCCCAGAAAAAAAAATTTAATAAGATACCTGATTGTAAACTACTTAATAGAAGTCCATCCAGAAGTATGTGAAGCTCCTCTACAGCTCAGTTTTTACATCTTATTGAAATATGACCAGCTACAAGTCATGCAATGAATCTTCAAAAACTGTTTCAATACTTTTTTGAAGATTGACTTGCATACTTAAGTCTGCTCAGCAAAGGGTGGTTAAGGGTGGTTACCACCTATATAATATACAGCAATGTAACCTATATAACAAGTTTCTCCTCCCAGTAGAAAATCATTCACTTTTCTCTCCTCTATTAAATCCTGTGCCTAAATCCAGTGCTGCCAACAAAACAAGTTGCTTCTTTTCAGCTGCCCTACTAGTGAAGTTATTTAGAGGTTGCATCTCCCATCTCACCACAGAGGCTGGCAGATGCTCTGCCAATTCATCCTTCCTGTGCTCAGGGAGCATGAGACCACAGAGGCAGGAGAAGAAAGAAGTGAATGCAGAACATCTCTCTCCCGCCGACTCACCTAACTCTCAAACACATCTGTAATGTTTAAAGCTGCCTCTGCCTCTTGAAGACAAATCTCTGCCAGGGGCTGATGTTCTTAATCCAGCTGCACTTTCATTACCAGAACCCGCTGCTCAGCCAGTGCCCTACACGGTACTACATACTTTGCTAGATTGAAGCCCATTCGTCATTGCTCGGTTTTCCTATTTGCGAGTAACCCGAAACCTTCAAGGCTACCCACAGGCAACTAGCGAAGTTGCTTAGGAGCTGTGTACTGGCTACGCAGTGGTTTATTTTCTTTTCCAGTTTTCGGCCACCTTGGAGCCAGACCCTTTCTTGCTCCTCGGGAAGTTGGCTGTGCCCTCGCTGCCCCTTCCCTCAAGGGGACCCTGCCCAAGCGCAGTGCGCTCACTTGAAGAAAACGCAGCGATAAAATATTAAAACCGTTCCTTGCTCTGGGCTCCGCCGCTGAGATCTCTGCGCCGCCTCGCTGGCAGGGAGCCCCGCAACGCTCCGCGCCGGAGCTGGAACCGCTCCCGCACCGCACCCGCGCCTCGCATCCGAGCAGTGGCGCAGGGACTAACCCCCCCAGCGCCGCAGCCTCCCGATCCCGAACCAGCGCGACTTTCCCGGGAGACCCCGACACGTGGGGCCGGCTCTCCCCTCGGTACCCTCGGCACCAAAAGGTGGCAGCAGCTCCGGGCTGCTCCACGGAGTGGGGGCAGCTGGTCCCGCGCCGCGCTCCGGACGGGGCATTAGGCACCCTTGTCGTGCCCCCACAATGCACGAAATGGAATCTGAACTGTGGCGGTGACAGGGCCGAGTGAGAGGGGAAAGGGGGCAGCCCCCATTTCTCTCCAGCGACATGTTGCTTTGGGACAGCAAGGGCTGGAGTGTGGGGGTGCACCTGTATTTTTAACAGCACATCGCCATGCACCCCCCGGGGGTGGGGACGAGGGGGACGGCATGGGGGCGAGGGCAGCACTTACTGAAGAAGATGTACTCGGTGTAGCTGCTCCAGATCTTGTCCTCCCTGTATTGATTGATGAAGGCGGCGGTGCCGGTGGAGTTGCAAGCCACCATGTGGAAGCCTGCCTCGGAGAGACGGTCGAAGGCTTGCTCCAGGTAGGTGAATTTGAGGTAGAAGCGGGAAGTGTACTTCTCGGGGGGGCGGTCGGGATCGCGGCTCTCGTTGAGGGTCTCTCCGAAAACCTCTTTAGCCAGGGCGATCCTGCCGCACACCATGATGCGTGCGACGCGGCGGAACTTGGCGTCCGCCTGGTTGTCCCGCACCGTGGTGTAGGAGCCGCGGTAGCCCACAGTGAGGAAGCCCGAGCGCTTGTCCAGCGCCGCCCGCTGAAGCCGGTCACTGCTGCCCTGTGAATTGCTATCCTCCAGGTCGCTCTGGCAGCCCTCGTCGTTGAGCGAGCTCTGCTTGGTGACCTTGGGCGACAGCAGCTTCACCAGGTCGCCCAGCTGGAAGTACTCGGCCTCCCGCAGAAGCCGCTCCTTCTCCGGGAAGTGCTCGGGCAGCGCCAGCTGCTTGTCCCGCAGGTAATCCAGCACGTACCTGAAGAGGAAGCCGTCGCGGTCGATGAAGAAGCGCGCCCGGCTGTCCCTGGGCAGCTGGCGGGCAGCCGCCGGGCCGCTCCGACACGGGGAGAACATGGTGGCCAGCGTGCTGTCCGGGACGCTGAGCAGCGTGGAGTGCCTCGTTACGTACACCTGGCCCCCCACGTTCAGCTCCACCACCTCGGGGAACGGCGACCCCGACGGCCCTGATACCATGTCGCTGATGGGCAGGATGCTGCCGCCCGCCTCCTTCAAAGCCATGGCTGCGAGCGGGCGGCCGCGAAGGAGGGTCTCCCTCCTAAAAAAGCCGGCCTCCCTCCACCTCTCCTTCCCCTCCCCTCCACTCCCCTCCACCCACACCTCCCTTCCTCCTCCTCCTCCTCCTCCNGCCGCCAGAGCCGGGGGATACTGGGCGAAGAGCTACCGCGCTGCCAGGCTCGGCCCAGGGAAGAGCGAAGCCTCTACCTCGGCTCCTCCTCTCCCTTCACCTCGGCTGCCTGGCTTGCTTCGCTTTGAAATTATTATTTTTCCCCCCATTAAAAGTCTCGCAGCCTCCCCCAAATGCCTCTGTCACTCTTGCACTGTCTCACTGGTCAACGCTTGCAGAGCACTCAAAATATGGTTGTCCTTCCAAAAGTAGCATCCAGCAAGATGCATATGACAGCAGTTTTCCCCATCTCCCCTCTATCAGCATGCCTTTACTGTGAGTGAAGGGAGCATTTAATTGAGGGCACAAAAGAAACCAGTCTTCAGCTGTGCTGGTGACACAAATCTTAAAAGGCCCTGGTGAGACACAAATGCTGTATTTGATGTCATGAGGCTTCACTCTTACAGAACGCTGGTATCTTGATTTTCAGGGTAGTTTAATGTGCTCACTAGCTTAACAACGGAACTGAGGTGATTCAGTACAGAAAAAAAGTCAGCTGCCATTAGGATCCAGACAACAGACTGATTTGGAACACATTAGTATTTGGATTCTTGGCTGTGAAGCAACTAAATTTATACTCTATTTAAGCAGTAGAGTTTTTAATTTTTATTTATTTGTTTCTACCTAGAGTTACAGCTCACCTGTATCCAGATTTCTAATTCATGTATTTTTTCGCTGTGCTGCTGGAATACAACAAGCCCAGACTTTGCCTATGTAAGAGATGTATAATTGCTCTTGCCAGTAAAACTGAGGCCTAAACCTGACTGTTTTTCTGACTTCCAGTGGTGGATCTAGCTGTAACTGTTACGTTGAGTGGTTTATACATGGAAACACTTTCACTTTGAGGATTTTTTATAACCCTTTAAATGTTAAAGGTTCAACCATTAATTGTGCCACATAGAGGCAGGAGCCCAACTTGTGCTTCATTTAAACAAGAGACACTCTAGGCCTGGGGGTAAAAATTACCAATTTGCAGGCAAATAGAGCTGTAGCCACTTCCTCACTCATGTACTGTGTTCAAGATGACTGGTCATCCAGAGCTTGGTCAGGGTCTTTAAACCACTAGGGTAGATTTACTCTGTTTTAAAGCAGTAACATACACATCTACAGCACTTCATCTAACCTGTTTTAGATCTGTCTCTTTCAAGGTGAGATGAATCTGTCCATGGTGCTACTTCCTATAGGGGGGACAACTGCAAGAGGACGATTGCATTTCTTTCTCCCCTCCAGAAGCCCATGACCTGAGCAGAACTGTACCTTAAACCTTCTCTTTGGTGACTTGTGTTTGTAAGGATTTGTAAGCTAAGGATACATAGTTTGGCAAAATAGAGTGAGACCATTTGTCACATAAAATTGCCAGAGTTTGGCAGGTTGCATAGAAGTCATGCATAAAATAAACATTAGTGTATTATCCAGGGAAAGAAGAAGTGTCTTCTTGGGATTATAAGGTAAAGATAGGAGAATCAGTGCTACATTCTTCCTGGTCTCAACAGCCATTGCCTGAGACACTTGAAAAATCCTTATACCAAATACTTGCAGACCCTTTTATATTAAGCTCCTATATGCTGCCTATTATTTGGTAAACTCATGGTTTACTCTGTGAATAGGTATATGCTAGGCCAAATAATGTCTTTGTTTGAGTTGAGGAAAATAGTCCATATAAACACCAAAGGTAATTTTTCATGAGAATGGGCAGAGAGAACATATTTGTGCTCTGTGGACTAAGAAGCATCTGCTTACAGGCTTACAATATGTGTAGTGTGGCAGCATCCTGCAGTTCTATTTGAGTGAAATCTAAGGCCAGTACAATGGAAACAAATGAATCTTTATGTACATAACTAAATATCTTTACACTTCAGATATGTGAGGGTTTCTGATGCTTAAAGCAGAGGGAAAAAAAGTCCACTGGTGAAAATCTGTTAGGATCTGTTTCCTAATCTGTGGGAGTGTTTTGAGATAGGGCTGAAGAATTCATGTCAGTGAGAATTTCGTTAGGAGATTCCCTTAGGCAGGCACACTGGTATAAGCAACAACATCAACACCCGTTTTGAAAGCAGACTGGAGGGGCACAAGCAGGACAACTTCCTCAGGTGAAAGACTTCTTCTCACTCTGGTCTTTCCTGCCCCGGAGTCAGTCAGTGTCCTGGGTTTGACCAGGCTACATGATGAATCTAGACTTAACTGAGAGGATCATGCGGAGAGAGGGGGAAACAACAGAGAAGAGAGTCAGGAAGATCATCCAGACCAATTCCTGTAGATCACCCAGGTCATTCTTATAAAAAATTCATGTAAATACACATTTACTGGTGGTCAGACTATCTAGTTGTGAAATGGACATCAGGATATCATGAATTAATATATTTACTTGGGTTATTGCTCAGTCAGGTTTTGAACTGATTTACCCAGCTAAAGGTAACTTTTTTTTTTTTTTTATTTAAAGAATGATTCAGTAATCTCTTGTGAAATTGTATTTGGTAAAATATGTTAAATAAAACATTTAGCATTTCTGAGAAGAAAAGAGGCGAGAGTGAGATTTTTCTTCACAAGAGACTTGTTTTAAAGACACCCTTCAGCATTATTAAAAAAGAATCATTGACTATAACAATCCAAGGTGATTGGATAACATGCAGTGAAGGCTACACAATCACTTTCCAAATTAAATTGTAAAAAAACCTTATTTCTCTATGAAAATGTACAATCTATTGGAGGATAATGTGTAGGAGATGAAAAAATTCTGATATTAGGCACTTTATTGGTGGTTCTCAGGGAGAGAATTATTAAAAAATCTCTAATGTCAGCAAGTGAATAAATTAGGTGAACTTTTTAGTAAGGAGAAATTTCTTCTGGTAAATTCCTGGGGAAACCAAGGGGACTTGGTCTTTTGTCCTGAGTTGCATGATCGGGGAGGAAGAGTAGTTCATCATGCAGAAAGAGGTTCAGATGATTACTATGAGCAGGTCTGCAGTAATTACACAAATCACCTAGTAAGAATTTAAGACAATTATGTTGTCTTTCAAAAAGTCATGAGTGAAAAAATGACATTAAATGACAAAAAATGACATCTTGTCTACAAGAATGTGAGAAACTGCCAGTAGAATCATATTTCTAGCACTACTGTACTTTGGCTCATTAAGCCACTTTCATAATTCACCACTTGGCCACTTTCACAATTCCTTCTCTCCTTTTGGTTGTTATTTCTGTCATTTCCCCTGTTATTAATATTTTGCTGTTAAGAATTCTTAGATCTTATTTATTCCTTTACATCTTATTCTCTGTTGGCAACAAAGCATCATTCCAAATAAAATGTTTTTTTTCTAAAGACTCTGAGCTTGTCAATTTTCCATCCATCTAGCAGTCAACTCTTAAATATGTGTGCTATGTTTGTTCCTTATTACCTCATTGTTCACGTTTTCCTTCTAGTCCCCAAATTTATCCTATTTAAACCTTAGAGGTATTTATATGCAACATTTCATTATCTCAACATGATTGAAATTCTGTCCTACAGGAATTTAGAAATGTTTGTATTTTTGTAATTAATTCTCAGAGTTAAATAGAAGCGCTCACACATGTAAAGTTAATGCTGTGGGAATTAGTACATTCAGGACCTAAAAAGTATTGTATACGCTTAGATTAGTATTATAGATTATTTAGTTGCCTTACTGGGACTGAAATCAGAAGAAATGAGGCTGCACACTTGACTCTGTAAATGTGGATGCTTTCCTCTTTCCAGACCATAGCAGGTCACAGCTCCAATTTACATTGCATTTGAAAAATAGCAAGCAGTTATTAACGTCTTGAAAATTATGCATTCTCAGGGAAAAAGTTTTTGTGAGAAATTTTGTCAGGTTAATCAAGAAAGAATTTAGCAACTCTTGCTTCCTAAGGACTGGAAGTTTCAGTCACTAGTAGTTAATGTGTCCGTTTTCTGACAGTATTTACAGCAGTTACCACTGTGAAGTCAGCCCTGTCATACTGTGGCTGAAGTGATTTGCTTGAATTATTCATGACAATTGCTGCATTAGCTTTACCTGACAAGTTCTTTGGGTCCAGAGTCAGTCACTTATGAAAGTTAAAATCAAGCCTGTGCTTTCATACTGTAGCAGTTTGGAGTATTCCCTACACTGTGCTACTACGCCAAAGCAAAACCAAAAAACAAAAACAACCCCAGGAATTATAAGCCAGTCTAACTTCATTCATATATTTCAAGTGAATTATTTTATCCAAACACACATGAGAATAATTTGATATTTTATGTTGTTGGATTTGTTCCATGAATAATGCACAATTTCTTTTTCAGCATTAAGATTAGCACTCAGAATCCAAAAGTACTTAGTTCATAGATCCTTTTCAGAGCAGAAATCTGTCTTCTATGTGAATTTACACTAGCCTAAATCTAACTCAATTCTAACTTCAGTGTCTCAACCTCTACATTTAACATATTCTGCCTATAAACACCCTCATAGCAAGAGTCACTTAGCTTGTGGTTAATTAAGCCTGATAGCCTGAATAGTTATGCAAGTGTATCCCAAGTTTGACAATGTCATTTTTCACACTTCTCTCACTGTAGGCTGTATTTAGCATTTGAATGTACTATTTTTTCCTTCTTCACTCATTTATCTTCCAAGAGAAACATCTTTTAAATGTTGATCAATGTTAAGTCATTTCAATAGAAGTGCTGCTTATTGATGTTCTGCTCAGCTGCTCATTTCTTTCTTACTCTCAAGTAGCAATTTCCCAGAGTCTGCTAAAATGAACAGCTTGATGGAACAAATATATATATATATGGTATCATGTGATTTCCTTAAAGTAAAGTTAGGCTATACGTATTTCAATAATACCTGGCTTCTGAATATTAAATCATATAATATGTTCCTTTGCTATAGCAACAGTTTTTATATAATTATACAACATTCAGCTGTAATCAGAACAGGGAATTTTTAATGAAGTTGAATGAAATACAGAGACCTCAGGTACTGATAGGACACAGGTGTAATGACACATACTTGTGCTGGAGCAGCTGTAGTCTGACTATAACTGTTTTGTCAATAAAGATTTTGATTTTCGTGTGTTTTTATAGATTCTACACTATCAGCTTCCTTTGGCTTCAGCTTGTGTTTGTGGTGTTCAGAACCTCTGATAAGTAGGCATTTAGTATCTGAAAGAATATGTATCTACGGTCTAGCATACAGATATTAATGCAGTAGTGTCTATTTCAGGAACTCCCTACAGTAGTGTAAATTACAGCGTCTGTATACTCAGTATAGATTTTTCCTGTTATAAGTTATATTAGGTTATCTAATACTAGAATAGATGATCATAATGGTCTTTATCTTCTTCATTAAGGGGGAAAATTTCAAAGAAAATATAATACACAATACTTTCCATCTTAAGATTACACTTAAGTTTTTTAAATGCACAAAACCAAAAATGTCATTATTCCAGTAATATACTGACTTACCATACTGTACATTAATGTTCCGTTGACGAAGTGAAAAAGAAAGAAGAAATGTCTGGCATGGCTCTGATTCAGCAAAACACTTGTGGTCAGTTCTAAAAGAGACTATTCCAAAACCTATCCTGATGCACAAAATTTAATATGACTGAGGTGCCTAAACAGAAGGTACCATTTTGTCGCTGAACATGTAAATATTTTTGCAATCTTTGCTTATGGTGAGAGTATTGGAGGTGTTTATATGCAATGCAGGATCAGAGATTATACTAACTCATTGCTTCTGTGTCAGTTATACTGCTGTTTCTTTAGTATAAAATAATATTTATATAAAGCATAAAATAATAATTCATAATGCCTTAGAGCTTACTGTCTACTCATGTCATTTTGTAAGAGACAAAATACCACAGTGAAATATGAATATTTGTTTGTAATTTCCATATATTTGTTTTTTCTTTCTTTGTGTACTTGATATTTTCTTCCTGATGTTCTGTTGTAGAACCAAATCAGAATACAAAGATAGAATTTCTCAGTCATGCAGGGGGCTACATTCACAAAAGACAGTTGCAGAGGGTGTTATAATGATATATTAATCATAGCTTAAAACAAAAGGTATGAAAGTGACAACACTCCAAAGAATAGCATAGTAAATTGACATATGTGAATTAGTCAGCAGTACTAATAACAATGTGCATTTGAATTTTCAGAAAAACAAATTGTTATCACTATCAGAATAGTATTAGTAGAAGTCATAAAAGAAAAATAATGAATTAAAATTCCTAGTGGTAACTGCCCCAAAGGATTTAGAGGTGCCTGTCTTCCACATTTTGAAGATGATAAAAAAAGAAAATTTAGGGAAATAGATGAGAAACAGACACAAGAATACATAACACAGTTAAAGATATATTTTGGTTGAAATACTCTACCACATTATTTTCTATTATTACCATGTTGATAGTTTGTAACTCTTCTATGTTATCAATGAAAGAATTTTTCTTCTTTGTTAAAGAAAAAACATGTTAACAGGCATATATTTAAATACAGTAAACTCTCATTCTTCGCGGGGTTCTATTCCTGTGGGTTCACTTCTTCGTGAGGTTTTATCTCCATGGACAACAACAGCAACTTCAACAACAACAGCTTTGCCAGCCCTGGTGGGGACCAGAACAGCTGTGCCCCGGTGGTCTGTGCCACGAGTCCACCGCGGTGCTCGCCAGTGGAGCTGTGCCCCAGCGGTCCATGCCTCAGGGCTGTCACAGCATGGGCAGGCAGAGCACTCCAGAGCTGAGGGGAGGCAGGGCAATGAGTGGGGCTAATTTGCATATTCATGATCTCCCTATCGTTGCAGAGTGAGGGCTTCATGGTTCCCTTGATGACTCATGGCCCCACACTACTTGAGGGTCGACTGTATATCTTTTCTTTATGATTAATTGTGGGATGTAAAAAGCTGTTAATGAACTGTAAACAATTACTTCACTATTACAAGGTTTTCATATAAAAATAGACAATTGTATTATATAAATTTAGGATATAAGTTATATCCCTATCTTAAAAAGAAAGAAAGCAAAACTACAGAAGCTTGACATATTTGGTCTCACAGAATGAAAACTGGATGGAGTACAATTAGTGTACATGACTACAGTATGAAATCCTGAATGGCCATGCTGGCCCGAAACCAAATAGATTTAAACTGATCACAAATACATTTGTGCTGGAGACAGGAAGATGATCAATCTCAAAAGAGGCATTTATGCCCCGTCATATTTTATTGCTAGAGTCAAAAGGAAAAGAAAAAAAAACAAACCCTAACCAAACAACCTCAAAAAAGCAACCTTAATTTGGTTTAAGATGTTTCTAGGAAATAATGAAATAATATATTTAATCTGCTAGCCCTATCTCGTATTTCTGATTTCTACATTTGAACTAGAGCACTATATGTGGATGCAGAGCAGTCATGGCTGAATTTCTGGTCACTGGCACTGGTTCTTCTGCGGGACTTCCACGTCTCTGGCACCTGCTCTAAGAGAAAGGCCATCAGGGAGATTTCTGGAGAGTATCAGGGCTAAGAACTGTCAGGGCTGGGACAGTGAGTTGGAGCCATGGCTGTAATGATCCTGATAAAGAGAAGTCCAAGATCCTGCTGGAGATAAGGAAGGTGAGTAGCCCTGCACCTCATGACAGAAAGCTGCAACTTGCTCAGAGAAGAGATAGGTGGGAGGCAGTTCTTGTGGGATCAAGCCATGCAGGAAAAAGAAGCTCAAAATTACTAACCGGCTTTTAAAGATCATCTTCCTAAAACACAAGAAAATTCTACGTTGATGATCAAGGATGAAATCCAGGACAGACCTACCAGGAGGCTAGC
This sequence comes from Pitta sordida, assembly GCA_013390025.1. Taxonomy (NCBI): domain Eukaryota; kingdom Metazoa; phylum Chordata; class Aves; order Passeriformes; family Pittidae; genus Pitta; species Pitta sordida. Next base: position 44,340 of record WEKX01025128.1, read on the forward strand.
ATGGCTAAACAGGGTGGAGAAATTAAAAAAAAAAAAAAAAGTATACAGGTGGTGGGAGTTCACAGGTTATGAAAGAGGATATAGAAACAATAATGAGGTGTGCAGAGGTGTAATTGGAAAACAAAAGCTATACCATGGTTAGCAAGGAATCTCAAAAGCAACAAGGGCATCTGCTGCTACATAAATAGTAAATTAGGGAAGAAAAGTATGTGTCACCTTGCCAAATGCATTGAGTGATGCAGTAACAGAAAATGCAAGTAAAGTTGAGGTACTTGATGCCTTCTTCATCTCAGTCTTCACTGACTGTTCCTAGGCATTTTAGTCCAAAAGCAAGGATCAAGGAGCCAAGAAATTCCAGTATTGTAGGATGGCCAACTCAGGGGTCTCCTAATAAATATTGTCTCATAGAAGTCCATTGACTCTGATGGGATTTCTCTGAGGATGTTGAGTGAGGTGGGTGATGTCAATGTGAGGCTGCTCTCTGACAGCTTTGAAAGGTTGTGGAGCTTGAGGGAGGCACAAAAGACTAGACAGCACCAAGTGTTGCACCCTGTCTTTAAAAACTCAAGAGGATGACCTGCAGAACTCGAGGGAAAATATCCTTGATTCTGCACCTGGGGAAAGTATGGTCTGAGTAATCTTGGTAGACCTTTCTGGTGTAATATGAGTGGTGAGACTGGCTTACCTGTAGTTCCCTGGGTCTTCCTTTTTCCTTTTTTAAAAATAGGCATTATTCTTCCCCCTTTCTACCCACTGGGGACATCACCAGACTGCCGTCTCTTCTCAAATATGACAGATATTCTGTTACAGTGCTGATGCTGTGCCAGTGCTGTCCAGCAGTAGCCAAAACCCTGGTGTGTTATTGCCTTTCTAGCCACTAAGGCAAAGCACATCACAGTGGGTGCTGGTATGGGGAAATGAGCTCCATCTCAGCCAGATCCAATACACAAGTGTTCATATAGGCATTGATTTGCTTGTTACTTGAGTGAAGAACTGTGGTGACCTGGTCATTTCTAAGACTGCAGAGTCATTCAGGATTGAATTTGAATAGGTCTCAGAAAATAAACTAGTTACAGAAATATGCTATATTTCACCTTATCCCAAAACAACAGCTCGAGTGTGAAATGAGTGAATAAATGAAAAGGCATATGGAAATGTCAAGAGAGCTGTAGGAGTATTGGGAGATTTTCTTAACCTAGTCATAGGTTGCAGTCTCTCTCAAGTGGAAGAAATGAAGATGATAGTATATATGTGGAGATAAAACACAGCCACTATTTTCTACCTCATAAGTTTTAAAATACTTTTAGCACAAATACTGCTGAGAATAACAAAACCCACAAATATGGAGAACGAAGTATGGAGGATGTCAAGCAGAAAGATGAGATTAAAAGAAAAACTTGAGGTGAAACAGAGATGTATCCTATTAAACATCAAACCAACATGTTTCAGAAACTAATAATTAAAATCCAATTGATTTAGTGGTAATCAGTCAGGACTCAAGGTAGTTGCTTGCATGCAGAGAAAAAAAAAAGGTTATTTTGGCCCTAGAACCAAGGAAAGAGGAACAGCAGTGTCCCCTGCCCTATCAGGTGCCAAAAGCCTCTGCTCAGATTTGCCATCTAGTTTAATACCCTTGCCTCATACATATGGATATCCCTTCATGAATACTCATCCCTTCAACATTATGTCATAAATTTGGACTTTGCCATAAATTCTTCAACCAGCACTCTCTGATATTTCACATTCTTTTCCCCATGTTTTGGCTAGCACCCTCTTTTTTTTACCATTCAGGACTGGGAGACAAGGTTTTTCACCTTTAATATTCAGTCTTAATTTTCCAGCCACTTGAATGATTTTAAAATCTACTAATTCTTCTAAAATTCACTAAATTTTCACTAAAATTTCACTAATTCACTAAAATCCTTAAATCTCTAAGCTTCCACCTAACTCACTAAAATCTATAACTTTCTGAATCCCCAAATCACAATGTGTGGAGGTACCAGGGAATACAAAGATTTCAATTATTGAACATATTAAAGGTACCTAGTGTTTCAAGCAGGTAATCAATGTAATATAAATACCAGCATTAACACAGAATGAAGAACATGGCCAACTAAATTTTGTATCTGACCAATAAATGTTGTTTTAACCTTGGTTCCAGTTTCATGAAGTGCATTTAATAACATAAGGGAACATAAGGGCTGGATGACCCTGGGCCACTTCCGGCTCGGAGTGGCCTGCTAGACTGTGAAGCATCTAGGTTGGTATTACGCTCTGGGTTGTGCCCTCGGTCGCTGTATGGGTATTAGATGGTGAGTTGGACTAGATGATCCTTGTGGGTCCCTTCCAACTCATAATTTTCTGTGATTCTGATTCTGTGATAAGCCCTCTGAGGAACGACTGAGAGAGCTGGGGTTGTTTAGTCTGGCTGTTTCCTGACATTAGGAAGAACTTTTTCACAGAGAGGGTGATCTCTCAGTGGAATGGGCTGCCCAAGGAGGTGATGGAGTCACCGTCCCTAGAGGTCTTTAAGAAAAGGTTGGATGATGTACTTAGTAGCATGACCTAGATATTAGGGTAGTGTGTTATTGGTAGGTTGGTGTGTTGGTAGCAGGATGGCAACAGGTTAGGTAACACGTGATAGGTGATAGGTTGGACTCGATGATCTCTACGGTCTTATCCAACCTTACTAATTCTGTGATTCTGTGATACTCTAATATTACAAATAATGAAATATTATGGGTGTTGTCCATTCTTCCATCTGCTGGAAATTGGAAATTGATGGATCATATTTCTGAAATCCACAAAACATTAAGATCTTCAAACTTTTTTTAAATATTTATTTATTTTTTGTGTTCTTTGCATATGTATCTTAGACCTATTGTTGGTCAACCTGTGTTCTGTCAGCTTTTGAGGTCACAAAAAATGGTATTTCCATCTGAATATGAGGAAAAACTTCTTTATCTTGACAGAACACTGTAATAGGTTACCTAGATAGATTATGGAATCTCCTCTGGAGATATTCAAAATCCAACTGGATGTGATCCTGTGCAGCCTGCTCTGAGTAAACCTACTTTAGCAAGGGGCTTGAACTAGAGGATCTCCAGAAGTCCCTTCCAACCCTAATCATTCTATTACTCTGTAAATCCACTNCAATGTGTGGAGGTACCAGGGAATACAAAGATTTCAATTATTGAACATATTAAAGGTACCTAGTGTTTCAAGCAGGTAATCAATGTAATATAAATACCAGCATTAACACAGAATGAAGAACATGGCCAACTAAATTTTGTATCTGACCAATAAATGTTGTTTTAACCTTGGTTCCAGTTTCATGAAGTGCATTTAATAACATAAGGGAACATAAGGNCTTGACAGAACACTGTAATAGGTTACCTAGATAGATTATGGAATCTCCTCTGGAGATATTCAAAATCCAACTGGATGTGATCCTGTGCAGCCTGCTCTGAGTAAACCTACTTTAGCAAGGGGCTTGAACTAGAGGATCTCCAGAAGTCCCTTCCAACCCTAATCATTCTATTACTCTGTAAATCCACTTTAGTACAGTGGTGAGTGTCCCCGCCTCTCATGCGGGAGACTGGGGGTTCGATTCCCGCCAGGGAGGTAGTGGTTCTGTTTAGGAGTTGGACTCGATAATCCTTGTGGGTTCCTTCCAACTCAGAATAATCTGTAATCTGTGAATTCTGTGACTAAGGTAAGTAAAATGACTGCTATGAGTTTGAAGTTTACTACATGGTAGAACACAACCCCTTACAGGTGATGCTAATAAAAAAAAGTTGAAACCACCACCTTAGGTGAATATAAGATCTATCTTCCTCACATCAGTTGCCTACTTTTATAATGTTGGAGCTTTGCATAATAAAAAATTATCAAGTATGGCCCCCAGTTCTGTTGTGGGAAGTTTGCACCACTTGGCTAACTACAGTTACTGTAGCATCAACTGTGGCAGCTCTGTGCAGGAGAATCTGTTGGACAATTCTTCACTGCTTACATCTATACTAGCAAGAATGTGGTGAAGTTCTTAAAGGGAAGCCTAATTCAAAGTAGTTCAGAGGCTGGTTAAAATTGTGCAATTACCTACAGGAACGTAAAACTAATTGTAGTTTTAGTGTTGTGCAACAAATTGCTGCTGTTTGCAGTAAATGAATCAGCAAAGTAAACAGAAAAAAACTTCAGTACAATTTTATTATTTTTTCAGATTGTGACCTATAGGAACCCTTACATGCTTTTCTTGCTAAATAAAATGCCAAGCTGATGGCAGGTTTTGCTAACACACACAAGAGCAACATCATCTTTCCATACTGAAAGACTATATTCTATTTCTAAGATTTATGACAGAAAAAGAGAATTTTTCTAAGGCATCGTATTATAATGGAGCATATAGCATATTCTATATATCCCAGAGAGTCTTCATTTGTCCTGGTTTGGACACTGTTGGGGGTTACCTTCCAAGAAACTGGATGAGAGACCGTTAAGAGAAAATACCAAGCTTAATGAGGGGAATATATATATG
>WEKX01025131.1:5247-84262 GCA_013390025.1 Pitta sordida
ATTCCATTTAGATGATCTGTTTAATTGAATGCAATCCACAGACTTGATCACTTGCCATGTAGTGCACACAGGAAATCCTGGAATAACATCCAAAGACTGTATTAGACTGAAAGTAAAAACCTTTGGTTTAATATGCTCCCAAATATTTTAAATAAGCAGAAATATACAAAAAGAAAATCCCCTAGTGCCCCTGAAATCATAGTGTGCAGCTCTGGCTGACTGGACTGGTATTACCTGACCTGAAAGTTAATTCTCATGAATTTAATGAACTATTATATTACTTGATTGATTTGCATATAAAAAGAATCTTAAAAGCAATGACATTTAAAGAAAAGTGATAAGAGGAATAAGAGAGAGGACACGAGAATAAATATGTTGAAAGTATTCTCTAGAGAGAAGTTATTACATTCCTGTATTAAAACAGTACAAAAGGTTTCCAAACTATTTGCTTTCAACACTAGAAAAACCCTGTCCAAAGTGCATGATGCTTTTAATATCATCTGCAATGAAAGTGAAACCTGGTGTGGGGTTTGACTGCCAAAATTTCCTGAGTGGCTATAGAATTCATTGATGCAGGTTCATTAAGTCTCATCCATTAAATTATTTTCTTAGTTGGCAAATAGAGGTGTTTTCCAGTTTCAAGTTTACAAAGATCTGATAGTCAAGTCAAGCCTTACCATCTCATGTGCCCAACAAGCACACTGGAAATGAATGTGGTTTTTCAGATATTGCTGGAGGCATGTTCTAACCACACTTGATGCTACAGAGGTAGAGCTAGCAGTATAATTTGGCTCGTTATCTTTATTGTCAGTGATGACCCATGAAATAAAAAAAGCTCATGGAGAGCTAGGGGAATTTTTACTTTGGAAAATTGGAAATTTTAATCTGAAAAGTGAGTAAATTCCATGAGTGTTCATTGGGAAATAATAATTATAGACTCTGATAAAGTGACTATTAGAGTCACATTTTAAGGTCAGAATTGTTTCTTCATGTAGTATCATCTACAGCCACCAAAACCTACTCATGGGTCTGCATAAATAGTTTCATTTATGGACTCAAAGCCACAAGCCACCCAGTATTTGAAGAAAACTTTCCACACTTGGAAATATGTAACATGCAATATAAGATAACTATCCTGGCTGTCAAGATTTCAAGCTTCACAAAAATCTTCTGGTGTTACCAGAATATACGCACTCTAATTATGTATCAGAACAATTACGTATTCAGCAAAAGTAGATACAAATAAAACCTGGGAAAAATTGGTAAAATAATCTGCAGTGAAAGGGAATCTAAAAAGCAATTTTTTCCATTCACATGTAGAAATTCTGAATTCCAAGCAGAAATGTACCTGTTGAACTAATAGACTTTTTTAACAGTTCTTTCTTCAAGTTCAGTCAACTTTTTCTTTTTGTAACAAGGAACCTCTTGAATTACCATCTTCTGTTTTACTATAAGCCATTAATTTTGGAGTATGTTTACACAGAAGTTGCTCTAGTTAATTTTTATAATTATAAAGGTAATTGTGAATTGGGGAGGGTGGAGATGCAATATGAACCTCTTCAGAAATTTATGTTTTTTAACATTACTATTTTGCAGCACTGAACACGTCCCTGGACTTTGGCTTCAGACCCATCCCTATTCTGAAGGATTGTGATCCCAGATTCAGAGTCAGATCACCTCCTTCCTAAAGGCAGCAGAAACCCTCGAGGTCCCTGTCCTAAGGAGGAAGGACATCAAGAGGACAGTTGGGCACCCTATACTGCTGTGTCCCCAGAAGTTTGCTTTTACAGTAGGATACTGATGTGCAGCTCACACCTGATTAAAGCCTGAACTTTTACCTGCTAAACCAAGGAACAAGAATGAGAAGAAACTCAGCAGCATCTGCCTCCTGTGGCACTCACAGGTTTATTCTGTATTTGTGTCAAGCTTGTATCCTGAGACTAGACTGTAGATGTTTTCCTGGACAGTTCAAATACAGTACTATAGCAGTTAGTCAGATGAGCTCCATTTCTCAAACTCTTTAATATTCTATTTTCTGTTGTCTGAAAATGGCTTTTACTTGATCAAGTGTGGTGGGTTTGTTTTTCTCTGAATAAGAAAGAAGCAAAGTGATTTGAAGGCAACCTGAGCTGAGAGACATAGGAAATATAGAAGAGATGACAACTGACTCGTCCTGGTTTTGTTACCCCAAAAGGTTATAAGAACTTAAATTTCATAACTCAGAGTGCACTAAATATGACACCTTAGCAACTGAAATTAACATCACAATTGGAATTTGCATTTAAAACCAACGTCTATACCTCTGTAGGCACATATGTATAATTTATATTCCTCAATACATATTTAATACAGACGCTCTGTTTTGTAGTTAGGATTATAAGCAGTGCCAGGACTTAGAGGTGGAGAGAAAGCAGGAATAAAGTTCTGAACATGCAGGATTCCAGGATTAATACACTCGGACTTGATGATCTCCAAGGTCTCTTCCAACCTTGCTAATACTGTGATACTGTAAACCAGACCTGATTGATGCTTTCAGGTAAGTACACATAATTCACTTTCAGCTCTTTTTTATGGGATGGGACCTTCCTCAATAATGTGAGAAAATGAGGTAGTCATCAGTCTGGACCAGAACCCTTGCATATAGAAATTAAGTGAACTCAGCCTGACTCTGACTACCTCTTTTGAAAATGTTTCTGCACAGTCACAATGACCACACAAAGATTTGTGAGCAGGAAAATTAAACTGAAGCTCCAAATCAACAAAGTGGAGCTCAATGGCAAAGGAAGCTTCAGGTAATTAATGACTTAGGAAACTTCACTCAATGAATGACGTAGAATTAAAACCATAACTTATTAAAATATCTCTAAACTGCTTCTATTAGCAATGCATGTGATTGTCTGAAAGTACAGCAGAAATTTTGGTTGCAAAATTTCCGACCTGCCAGTTTTAATCAAATATAGAGCTCAGCCTGAACCTATGGAAGGCTTAAATGATGCTGATGGAAGTGAAGCTGGCTGTCTCCCATTAAAGGCCTGCAAGCTATTTTTTGCTAAGGGTGTATGAAGCCTTGGAGTCTTATCTGACTCCTCACTAGGTCTGGATATCTGGGCACCTTCCCAAAAATACCTTCTCACATCTTTAGCTTTATGGGGAGTTTCATCCCTTCCTCCTGCTGAGGCCACAATATCCTCTGCATTTGTTACCTGATGGCTGTGTTATTAACAGCCTCCTGTTTCTCAAGCCAAATGTGAGACAACGTACTGGCTCCAGATGTGGCAGAAGAAGGCTGTCTGCCTTGTGCCTGCCTTAGATCACTGAAATCATTTCAGGCCAGTACTCAGGTCCTGTTTTTCGGCTCCAGGTAATTCCTGATTCCACTTTACAACCTTTGGTGCATGAAGCCCTGCTGCAGTTGCAAACCACTAAGGCCCACAACAAAGCCTTTGGGATGTAGGTTCAAAATATTTTTGAAGGCAATCCAGCATTGTAAAAATCTTTCTGTGAACATCAAGTGAATACAACATCTGACCATCTTTAGAAAACAAAGGAAATCCTCCTGGAGAATGCTTTGCATCAAAAACACTGCTTGCTTCAGGTTTCAAACTCTTTCATTTGCCTTCTCAAAAAGCTGCTCAGACCAAGTTTTGACGCCTCTCCTCTTCCCTCCTCCCCAAAAAGAAAACAAAAAAAAAAAGGCAGAATTACCAGATAGTGCAGAGATTCAGTAGCTCTTTCACCACAGCTGCAAGCCCACATGCAGGGTAGATGGTGAAGGCCAGAAGTCACCATCGTCAGGCCATGGCTCAATGGTACAGGATTAGCTTTATGTTTTTTAACTCCTAACACCAAAGAGAAATGACAAAAATCATGGGTCTGGTGTAAACTCATTTGACCAACACAGTTTCTGATGGACTATTCTCGCAGCAACTGGCTTCAAGCTTAATCAGGTACCAACACTCACCACACTTCCAGCATAAAAGTATCAGGAAAGCGTACAGCCAGAGTAAACTCTGTATCATGTTCTCTGCCAAATTTGACAGAAAAGTGATCCTGTGCCCAGGCCTGATTTAAGTCCAAATTTCACTGCTAGATAACAACAGTACGCGTAGTTTCAACAGCAGTGCTCGTGGAACTAACATTTACCTTGCAGCGAATTTTTTTTCAGCATATTTTAACTTCTGCTTAGTTCTAATCTTGCTGTTGCTACTGCCTAAGTGTTTTGCCCTCTCTATCTCTTTTACCAAAGTCTCTCTGTAATTCCCCATATACTGTTCAATCTGGCTGTTGGTATTCTTCCTTTATATCCTCATGACTGTGAGACAGATGGTGGTCTTCCCCTGTGGCAATAGAAATTTGGTGCAAGGTCCCTCTCCCAGGAGCCGAGTACAGTGGATCCCCATGTGTTGTAGGTACTCTCACAGCTCAGTGTGTGGGGTAGCCCTGGTAGCCACCAGTCCAGGGCAAACTGAGCAGCACAGGTAAACCACATAGGACAGGTTTTGAAAACTGTCTGGAAAGAAGTGCAACAGCTTTAGGCAATAGCCTGTACTCAAAGACATTTACAGGGACTGAAACAACAGATCCTTTAAATTCAAGTCTTGAAAGAAGGAGTACAAGTGAATAGTTTCCTATGCACCTCTCTCAATCCAAATTCAGTAACAGTACAGAAGACTGTAGGATAATCATCTGTTAATCAGTCACTGATGTGATTCCTCTCCCTGATAAATCTTTTAAAGCATTTTGGTTGAAGGTCTGCTATTAGCATTTGAGCATTTGAGGTCTTCAGATGAAATCAGTTTCAGGATGATTGTTTTCGTCATTGTTAAAATGCTTACAGTCCAAGTTTGTGTAGGTGACTAGTGTGGGCTTTGTGGTAATGCCTGAAAATCAGTAAAAGTGAGCAGTACAGTGAATCCCCAGTGCATCGCGATTTCTCCTTTACGACCCCGCCCATTTGCAAAGCAATTTTTTCGCAGTCCGGCTTCCGGAGTCCGCAAGGTTCCACAGGGCACGCATGCACAGTGCCTCTGCTTTGCTGAGGGGCGGTGCTGGCTCTCCCTGTGAGGCGGGACGGGCCCGCCCCCCGGGGAGGGCACTCAGGGAGAGTGTGCAGTTTCTCCAGCTAAGCCTGACATTTAGAGCCCTACGGGAGCCCCTGTGGGCCGGCAACTGCGCCTCCACAGCAGCCCCTGCCCCGGGACAGCCCCGGCCCCATAGCAGCCTCTACCCCACAGTAGCCCCGGTGGCCCGAGATGCCATGCCGGGATGCCGTGGGCACATGCATCGGGGTGGGGGAGCCGCGGCGCGGGATTTGTGCTGTGGGAGCACGGCCAAGGCAGCCTGAAAAAGCCAACAGATTCTCGGGGTGGGGGGGAGTGTCTNGGGCGTGGCCTGCATGCATATTAATGACCTGCACTTTGCGGGTTTGGCTTTCTACGAGACCCCTGGGCTGTCCCCTTCCTCGCGAAGGAGGGGGTTTAACTGTACTTCATTCAGACTGCCAGACAGCCAGAAATCATGAAAAAAACATCGAAAGGAATCTTTAAACTTGTCTCAGAAAAAAATTCAGGTAGAAAACCAGGAAATGTCTATGGAAAAACAGGCATATGGGAGCTCTAGTTCTTCCATAATCTTCCAGCAGAAGAAGTCAGGGTAAAGAATTCAGATTCTTGTATGGTGGAGTTTTATCAATTTATTATAAGGGTTTAATGATGTGTGAAACCTGGCCTGGTCCCACCTAGTCCTTCTCACCTAAAAGCTACTCCTAGAAAAGGCTCCCCTTGTATGTGTGTAACAAAAAGAATGAATAAAGAGTATTTACTTGTACCTGTGAATTCTTGATGTGAAGATACCATATAAAAACACATGCATACAGAGGTGGAAATTACTATGGGTTTCTACAAAAAAATATAGCCAAAGAATACTTATAACTATGCATCAATTCACACAACTTTGGAAAAAAACATCTAAATTATGTGCTTGAAAAGATTCACTTCAACAGACAAAATATTGGTTTAAGTTCCAAGATCTAAATTATTATTTTAAGGCAGCTGTCTAGCAGAGCGGAGGTTAACTTAACTAAGAGTCTAACTGAAGATAAAGCTCTCTCTCATTTTCCACAATACTGTAATAAATGAAATATTTAACAGAGAGGACTGCAGAACTCACCATTTTATGCTACTCACATTTTCAGGTGAGAGGTTGACAAAGCTGTTTTATCTTAGCTGTTAATTGATGTCAGTTTTAACAAAGTAAGATAGACATTATAAAAGACTTCCAGCAGATAGATCAGAAGTCAAAACAGGTTATAGAGAAAGACAAACAGAAAGACTTGGTTTATTGAGCTCAGATTACACCAGTTGTTCCAGATTTCTTAATATTATAGGTTCTTCCTTATTCTTTTTGCAGCAAGAGTCCAGAACTCTTCAAGAAGTAACTCAAAATGGCCAAAATAACATTTTTCTTTACTGTTACCTGGCAATTTTTCAGAAAGATACATTTACCGGATGGAAACTTCCTGCCTGGACTGCACATTCATTAGTATGAGTAATGAGCAATGCATCCATCATTACGGTTAGCAAGTTTTCCATTTCATCCTCTTCCCGCTTTAAGTGCATGATTTAATTCACAGCACATAAACATTTATACAGAAACCTTGTAAAAGCAAACCCATGCCCAGTATTTCTGTCATATACATGAGACAACTATAAGCAGGTGGAGAAAATGAATTTGAAACAAACTCATATCCCCTGTTTGTTCATAATGTCTCTGTGTTCTGTGCCTGTGCCTAATTTACATTACTCTCCTTTCTATTTTTTTTTTTTTCACACATATGTATTTCACACTTGGCATTGCTTAGAGCTAGAGCTGCTACATACTTCAGAGGTTACAGGTCTAAAACTTGCTATCTCCCACCTTCAGTTCCCTTTCCTCCTGCAGTCTTCTTCCTACCATGACCCATTTACAGGGGATAATGTGCTGCCAGAGCAGGATGGTTGAATGGGGAAGAGGTGGCTTATGGTATTTGAACAACCAATATTCATCTGAATGCAGAAGCAATTGTCTTCCCGTTGTAGGGTGCCTGTAATATTTCTGCCTTTCTCTTTTTCATTAAGTCTGTGAGTTTCATCTTTCTCCTTAGAGCCGAGGCTGTGGCATCTCACTGCAGGGTGGGTCAAAGACCATCTGGATGCTGGGATAAGCAGGAGAGGCTTCAGATGGCAACACTGGAATAACCACCTGGCCAAGCGCTTGCCCTTTCTATTCTTTGAAAAGTAACAAGTTTTAAAATTCAGAAAAGTGGGACCCCTTCTTGCACCTTGGAGCACGAGTTCTCAGCCACTTTTTCTGGGTTTTTCTTTGCCTCCTCAAAGGTTAACAACCTCATTTTACAGGCAGTGTACTTGAGGCAGAGGTAGTCATCTTGCCCTGAAATTCCAGCATCTGGAGACTTTTTCATGGACTTTTTTCATGGTATTTTTCATGAACTTTTCATGGACTAAATTAGGATTTAATTTAGTTTGCATCTAGAAATTCAGCTGTCTTCAGTGAACACTTATACACTCCCAACCCGTAGGAAATCAACCATTCCTTTCCACAAATAAATATGATTTCCTCGCTCATTCCCAAAATCTACCCATAAAATTGACAGCCTATTTGGTGCAAGTAGAGGGTAGTGGCAGCAAAGAGCCCTGAACTGCAGGCAGAGCTCTAAGGCAGAGCAAAGCAATCCTTTTTCAGTGAATACTCACTGAGCCAAGAATACTTTAAACACTCCTCCTCCATCACCTTTCTTTAAAATTGAGATTATTAATGAGTCACACTTACATTCATACTCTTCAGAGCACTGCTTTAGAGAGAAACAATAGCCAGGTCTCCCTCTCACTCCTCCTGGGTGGGCAAGCAGCACAATACTAAAGCATTATCACATCAACTGCTGGGCTAAGAAGCTTGACCCAAAGCCCTGTGCCAGTGAATTATTTTCCCTTGACATATGGCTTAAGGCTGAAGGATTTGAACACTTAATTGGTGCATTTTCTGCAAGGCTTTAAAGGCTTGGCAAGGTGAGATTCCTGCTAATCAGTGATACAGCTGGGAAACAGCTCCTGCTGTGCATCATCACCAGCAGCCTCCACCTACACGAATTTATTGATCTCCCAGAGCTCAAAGGACTTGTATTAGATAACACAAGGTGTTAAATTCATTTCTAAGTGAAGCTGTCCAAAGATTGTGTTTAAGACATCCTTCATAAGTTGTACTTATCGAGGCACGTAACAGCATTGATTTGTTAATATATGTGAAAAAGAAACACCCAGATCTGCTTTCTCACATTATTATGGTGAGGTTGTGCTTTGTTAACTAGGGAAACAAAACACTTTTGCCTTTTCCTGAGAGAGTTACCTCAGCCCTGCTCTATAAGCAAGCATTCACAAAATTAACATCTTTACAGCACTTTGTTTTTCTCACTAAAATTATGAGTCTCCTCCCCAAAATACTTCCATTCTAAAGATGGGTAAATTAATGAGAAATTTGGGAAATTAAATCTTCGTTTATTATTGGCACACTTAGAAAACAATTATTCAGAATATTCATTGTTCTTTTTTATCCTGTCATTTTACTATACTTATACCTTTGATTTGCAAAACAATGATTTCTGTAATATTCCTTACATTTTTCTGGCATTCTACTTTCTCTCCAAAAACTTCTCTTAAGAAATTTCATTTCTCCAATTATTACTGATTTACCAGTTCTATCTTATTGGAAACCTTGAAAACCTACTGAACTTCTGTGATCTGGAAGGAGTTCAGTACATGAAAGATTGGCAGGACTGACGCATTATTGCTTTTATTCTGGTTTTTCAAGGGAAAATATTTTTCATAATGGTTCAGCCAATATTATCTTTTATAGACAGGACAATAAAACTAAAGAGAGCAGTTAATCTACCCATCAGAGAGAAGAGACTCTCCCTTGAAGACAAGTGTATCCAGCCAAAAACTGATAACTATTATTACATACTAAAGATGTTGTTCTCACAGGGCATATCCCTGGAGTCACACTAGCACACACGCACTTAGAAGCAAAACTGATAGAGTCTTGAAGTATTAGGGCTCCTTTGGAAGGCATTATGAAAATATTTGTAGTAATTACAGAATCACAGAATATTCTGAGTTGGAAGGGAACCACAAGGATCATCGAGTCCAACTCTTGAACAGCACCACTGCCTTCCCGGCGAGAATCAAACTCCCAGTCTCCCACATGAGAGGCAGGGACACTCACCACTGTGCTAAAGTGGATTTTTTAATTGAGTGAAGTCAATCAAATTTCATTCTTTTAAACATGCAAGCACAGAAGAGGGAAGCAGAGGTTGGAAATATTCAAGGAATGCATGTTTAGGGCCTTAGTTCCAAAAAGCTAGGTTTGAGTAAAAGTGCAATTTTAATCATTTTGTTTTGATTCTGTTTGATTGCACTAGTTCCCTTTCTTCTTTTCCTTGCTAAATACACGTCAGATTTAGAAGATTATACAAAATTTCTGTGTTCATTTTCTTCATTCACTTCCGTTGGCTGGCAGTTTCATTTTTTAAGTTTTACAGATTTCAAACCTACTTTTAGTCCTGGCATCACTAAGAAGATCTGTGAGAGCCAGAATAAGGTGATCCTCACCCACAACAAAGAACAATTCTGACAGAGATAACACTGCTTCTCTTTCTGTCTCTTGTTTACACCAGCATCACCCACAGCTTTGCAGTGCCTCTCTCAAATTTGTAAATGACAAAGACCTTCAAACAAAACCATGCTCAGCTTCTTAAAATATCTTTGACAACTTAATTAACTTTGCACACTGGCATCTCAGGACTGTCAATTGTAACCTAGATCAATTAAAAGATCGGTTCTTTTTTCTCTGTATATGGGAAAGTATTTTTACACTAGCAAATACCAATTTACACTCATTAAGTTCTCTGAATAAGCCTGCTGACACACCAGGGGTCCCATTGAAACTCACTCTTCACAAATACAGTAGGAGTAGTGTTTACCCATTGCTTAACTGTGCTGAATAAGCTCTTTGACAAATAAAAGCTTTCCTACTGGCCCTAGTTATCTGAAGGTGCACTACATACACTCTGCTGTCATCATTCACCACCTTTTCTCATCGTCCTACTAAACAAGTTTTAATTAACAGGCTTTTCAAACAGTTAGGACTAAATCCCTCTGTGCAGTGATGGTGTAAAACCACCGGTGTAAAACCACTGTATTTCATTTTATAGTTTATTTATCTTGCATGATCCCAATATCGTTTAGTTTGTACAATTTTCTACTTTTACATTGTGGGTAGTAAACTTGCAGATTTCATGGTGGGGCAGTCACACAATCCAGCACACTAGTTGGCTTTGCAGAGCAGGGTGCTGCTGATGCAGCTATCTGCAGATGGCTCAACTGCTGCCGCTACCCCTGGCATGGTTGGAAGTCATTTGTGGTAAGTGCACATCCCTATATTGGTAAACTGTAACAGGGAACTGTCTGTGTTCCTCCCTGCAAAGTGCTTTCCATGGTATATTATGTGTTGTAGCAGTCGTATGTCTTCTCCTGACAATAGATATCTGTCCCACTAAGGTTAATTTCTAACTCAAAGTGCAGCAATATCAATAAAGATAATCCTTTAGACTCCTCCGTGATTTGCATCATATTACTTTTGTTAGTGCATTTGGGTTTTGGAGAGTAAATGAGGACATCTGTGGTGACATTCTGGGGGTTCATATGCTCAGGATATGGATATGTCCAACTGAGGGTTTAATTTTGCTTTTATCACAGGCTCTGTGATACCCTTCTCTGACATTTCAGTTTGCTACACTGTGCTAAGTTGTGCATTCTCTTGACTTCTCACCCATCCTAAACTCTGCCACAGGCTACAGAACTAGAATTAAGCTTGAATATGACAAATGAAGTGCAGGAGCCAGAAGAAAGAAATCAGAATGGAGATTGTGCAGCACAATATTTGACTGCCCTTTCCTTGCAAGCCCTATAAATTTTGTTTGGCTAAGTAGAGCTGAACAAGATGGTCATCTTGTACTTTTCACAGCTTTTACGTGCATCTATTTAAAAGCATATAAACAAAAGCATACACATACGTATTAACATATATATGTGTGTATGTATGCACTTGCATGTATATATAAAATGTGCAGACACCAGAGAATTTGCTGTGATGGGATAAATAGGCCTGACACTTATGTGAAAACCTAGAATAAAATTGGCCAGTGTTTGAATGAGCAAAAAGTGAGATGATGGACCTTCCAAATAAGTCATACATCTTCTTTAAAACACAGAGATACGTGTTATGTTTCATTTAAGCAGCGGGAAAGTTACTTGGAAGCATTTTGAGAAAAGGAGGAAGTGAAATTCAATTTTATTTGTTTATGTTTCTCTCTGTAAAACCATAAATATCAGGAATCTAAGTGTATGAGGTCAGAAGAAAGCATAAAAACTTCCAAAATGATCTAAACCAGGTTTTAATGAACATAAAAAGGTCAGACTTAAACATCAGCTACTACAGACTTTTCCATGGTTAGACTTGAGTTTTATATGTTTTACTGGACTCCTGATACAAAGCTCTTCTGAACTGCAGCATGTCAGGTTTTATTGTTGTAACACATGTAACGAAAAGAGAAGTACTCTGGAATAATTTTTCAGTAGTATTTGCTCATGTTGTAATTGTGATGTTTACCGTCTGAATGGATTGCTTCGGCTAGTGGAGTCATAAGGAAAATAGAACAGCTCAAGAGAGGCCTCTTGGGGGTGTCAAGAGAAATCAGGCTGCATGAATCATTGACAAAAGATAATACAACTTTACAGAGCGTATACACCTAAAAATATTTCCCGCTCCCCCCCGCCCCAATCCTTCATTCTATTGATAAATGAAACAGTTCTTTAAGTGTAGTAGGCTGTCTGCTCTTTGTAAACCATTAGTCAAAACCTTCCAAAGGAAAGACCTGCAAGTTTTCAAGCTTTTTTCTGCTTCAAGCTTTCCAAGGCTTTCAAGGCTTGATATGGTAAACATGCAAGATATACAGGACAATGCAGCCTTTTGCCTAGGTTAGGACTGCAGATCCTGCCATTTTGGGTACTCAAACCAGTCAGAAAGAGTTCCTGTCATGACAGAGACAAATTCTGATACTAAAAAAAATTATTTTCTTTTTTGAGGGGGGCAGGAGGGATATGTGCTTTGGTTAAAGGGCACTCTAGGTACACCTACACTATGCTCAGAGGCAGACTTGGCATTAGCTATGAAGAAAGCCATTTTTGTGCTTTGTCTGTCCTGGCTGCAGAGTCAGGCCACAGGCATTCCTGCAAAAGCACTCCCTGCTGAAACAGTCCCTGATGCTTCTTCCATTGCTGGATTGCTCTGAGTCCTACATGGGCCACCCTTGCGAAGAAGGACGGCAGGAAATCTTCTATATCTGTGGATTTCATTACCTCTACTCATGGAGGACAAATACATTTAATACCTAACATTTCCTATATGTTAAACTCAACTATGTTACAGCAGTACAAGAAGGGCAACTGACTGACCTCACAGCTGGCTTTAGAGACAAGAAACTGGGCAGTTCCCACTGCCCTACATGATAGCTTTCCTCTATTGCAGAGCAAAACAAGTCACCCAGTGTGCATATGGGAGGCGTTCACCTGAGTTGAATTTTGGCTCTTTGTATTGCAAACAGGCTGTGCTTTGTGCAGGCTTCTGTTCAAGTGCAGGAGAAAAATCTTTCTTCCTTAGAACATTCGAAACAAAAAAGCAAAATAAGGAGGCATTTCTAAATGATTGCCCAACTGAAATGTCTCAGGATTGTACAAACCAAGAAAAAGTTATAAGTTTGTACATTTTTTAACTTTGTTTTAATAGCACGCAAGTGCTGGGATAATATGAAGCTGGGTGTGCAGTGGGAGCCTAGACAGACCAGATATTGGATGCACAGTATTTGTTTTCTGAGTCTATGCTCACAGAGTTTTCTTTCAACTGCGAAACAAAAGCCCTGAGAAGACAGAAATCTCAACTAAGCAATTTTGTTCTGGAAAAATGTAATTACGTATTTAGAAGGGTTTTTCAATTTTGTTTTCTTTAAGCAATCCAACCCAATCCTTTAAAAATACACATCAATAAAATATTCCCAGAAGTGGTAACATCTTTTAAAGATATTTTTCTCCTGTAAAACAAAGAGTTCTGCCTGTCACAGTGGGAGACACACACACGTTGCCTGGCTGTGTCTGACTGTCACATATCACACAAGGATAAAATAGACATACAGAAGAACCCAAAATGTCCATATGGCATGATCCTTGCTGATTTTGTCACTTGTTCTTTATTGTATAGATAGCAAGTATAGGTATCTGCTATACCAGGAATCATACAAACTTTGTAGTTCTACACTGCAGATACTCAAATACAGGGCCCGACGCCCTATTTTGCCTTTAAAATGAAGTGTGTGGTATAATTTCCCCACCCTTGTGGATGATCATTGTCTCCTTTTTGCATACTGCAAAATTCAGTTTTCTGTTAGTCTAACCACTGAGAGCTGTGGTTACAACAGAAATAAACAATAGTAGCACAGGGATGAATGAGATGGTATGAAGTTATATTACAAATATTCACTTCAAGGGGCTTTGTTTCTCATCTGATATTTTCTACTACTGTTATGGAGCTTGCAGGTGAAAAGTATTCTCAACAGGAGGAGGTCTCAGGAGAATCCTTAGTCTTTACTTCACTCTGAGAAACAAGTCATAGCACACTTGACCATAATCATAGATCATAATAATTTCTTTAAATGTGAATTGAAGTGAAAAAGTAGCATCTCAATGACACGAAAAGCATGCTACTGTTTCAATCCATTTACACAATCAGATGGGTTACACAAGCAGATATCTGGGAATCATTACAGCAGAGGTCAGTTTGTTTCACCCTTGAAAGGAAATATTTTTTAAGAAGAAATATACGTATTATGAACTGCGGTTATCTGAAATATTGAAACACACACACAAAGACCCCAGCACTGCAAACAATGCATCAGGGTTACGTCTCTGTGTTTTATTTCAGTCAATTAGTGTTCAGGGAAGATCTTGTAATAAGGAAGTGAGGACGACTCAGATATTTGTTATCCAACAGGATGACACAGCTTGTTTTGTGTTCCTCCTGCAGTGACTTTCAGACTTGCTGAGATGCCCTGAGGCCTTTTGCTTGTGTTTGCTGGAGGTAGAGCAGAGCAGGTGCTCTAACTCTTGGGTCACACTTGCAGTATGCTGGTTTAAGTCCTCCTGGTTTTGTCCCTGTATCTATTTCCATCAGTCTAATGTTACTACTTTTCTTCTCACAGGAGTGATAAGACGTTATGTGCATTGGTGTGTGTTATGTATTTCATATACATGAAGTAAAAGACAAACAAACAAACAGCAAACCTAGGAAATAAGGCAAAAATAGAGCAGCGCAAATATATAAATTCAAAACTGAATTTGTGAGTCAAAGACTCTGGTGTTTCATTTCAATTTCCCATCTGATTTTTAGTTGAATATATAGATGACTTGGTAAAGATCTGTATTATTTCAACTTGATGAGAAAAATCATAGTTAGCATTTTGAAGAAAGATGCTGAAAGGCTTCTTGGTTTTGGATTATTTTTTTCCGTTTTCAGTCCTCTAAAACCTGTCTTTCCTAATAGACCTTTTCTAATGTAGGTGTATATACCGAATAAAAGGCATAGTCAACAGGCAGATTTATCACAGAATCACAGAATATTCTGAGTTGGAAGGGACCCACAAAGATCATCAAGTCCAACCCCCAAGCAAATGCCCATACAGGGATCAAACCAACAACCCCAGAGCCATGGACACCATGCTTTGTCTATCTGAGCCAATCTCAGGGTCGTGTCATCATCCTGTTTTTTTCAATTATATAACCTAATTCCCTGTCCCATCGTCCCGTTACCTAGACCATTATCACTGAGTTCCTCATCCAGTCGTTTCTTAAACACCTCCAGGGATGGCAACTCCACCACTGTTGTCACTCTGAGTTAAAGAACAGAATTTTGCCAAAGACAGGAGATAAAATCCGCAGTACTTATGTCCAATTTTCTGTATATTTTTCATTTATTTCAAAGAGAAAATAAGGGAGTTCCTTACATCTACTTTTAAAGTGAACTGTTGACAGGAGCGTTCTGCTTTACTCTGCTTCTCTTCCAGCTTATGCATTTATCTCTTTAGCTTTCTGAGGCATGTTGTCTCTCTTTGTTCTGATAAGAATAATCCTCTGATTCTCCTTCCTTTTCCTGCAGTATTTGTGCAGAATCTGGCATACACTGACATCCACATGGCATTCATCCTACTGAGTGGGACTCAGAGCAATGTGAGGCCATGGGAGGACAGGTCAGCTGGATGACCTTTGGGCCAACTGCACTGACTCTTACCCCCAGAACTGCTGAGTGCTGTCACAGCACAGTGTCATCACATTTTACAACATCATCTGTTAGAATTTTTATGTTGGACGCACTAAGCAGTTCACATCTTCTCTAGCGATGTAATCCTCCAGAGACTGTACATGGGTAAAAAGTACTTCTGACCTGGCTTTATGGGTAAAAAGTACTTCTGACCTGGCTCATGCAACCTTTGGTCAGGGCAGGGGGAGGCTTCATAAACAACAAAAGAATCTGGAAGAAGAAAAAATTGTGATGACCTTAGAGGCATTGTCATCTGAAAAATTATCTGTGCAGACAGAACCCATCTGTAGGATTCAGTCCTACCCTGTTGGACTGGTGGGGAAATGTTGAAACATTATAGGGAAAAGCCAACTTGGTGCTCTGATTTCCTCTCTAAATTTGCTGACTTGCTCCCTGATACCTTCTTCTATCTGAGGGCTTTGTGGAGTTCCAATAGGTATGGAAGGCACCATTTTTAAGTCCTGCAATTAGACCTGGTTGCAACTATACAGATTTCCGCAGTTCCAATTTAATGCATTCTTTAGGAAGCTAAAGATTATTTTCTTTCTAGCCTCTCTGCAATAATCATTTTCATCAAGGAGCCAGAACAGTGAATTTAAATCTGTAAGACTTCCTGTATATCTTGCTGTACTGGAGGATAGAATACTTTGAACTATGCATGAAATTCAACTGGAATTAAAATACAGAGTAAAAAAGGAAAAACTTAAAATCTTTTTCTCAAGTGGATTATGATCCTGTTTTTCAGAACATCCTAACATAGAAAAACACCAGCAATTTTTCCACTGCTATTTCTCAGCTAATAAGAAAGCCTAGTAAGATTTATTTCTACTGTCTTGCAAATCTTAAGAAGAATTTTCGCTGTTTAATGGCATTGTCAAATCTCACTTAATTACAGCATAGTGCTAGAATGTGCCTGCAAGCCATTGTTGTTTCCATTCTCAATTTCAACATTCTGCTTACAGGCATTTCATTATAAAAAGATGTTGAATACGTTAGAAAGAAAGTTTTTACTTTCTAATAAGGTATGTGTCTTTTCTGTCTGTCATCATGCACAGAAAAAGACGCGGGAATTTGCACAAGAGGACACAGAAAATGCTCAACAAGAGATTACTGCATATGTCAACATTCTAAAGTACTTGTTTACCCCGAAAAACACTTTATGTGATATTTCAATTGTCTATTTTTTGAGAAGCAGACAAAACCCAACAACTTGTTTGCAAAATCAGCTGTCAAAAATGATTTTAAAAGTTCAGAGACAGAAACGCTTTCAGAACTGGAAATTAGTGAGTAGACCAAATTTGGCTCTGATCTTCAGAGCTAAAATGTATGAGTTCACTCTTACACTTAAAAATAGCGTATCAGTAAATACTAGAAAGGCTGTGATAAAATAATCCCTACAAACAACAAAACCAAAACCCACACAGCTGGTAGTTAACAGTGCAGAGATATTGTACAACTTCCTTGTAACTGTGCAGTTGTCATTTATGGTATCTGCATCCCATGGAGCTTCCTCTATCTACCTCTACAGCTAAACAGATTGTGCACTGGACAAAGTTCTGTTCAAAAATAAAACCACCTTAAACCCATTTTTTTTCTCTTCTTGGCTGTTAGTTTAAATGACCCCCATTGTTTCTTCTCTTTGTTTCTTTCTAATGTTATTGCTACGCATGTCTATCACATTCAGGAAAGCTGCCAGTTTATGGCCCTGGCACCTGAAGTTTCCCTCTACATCCTCTCCATGTCCTAATCTCTGATAGAAAAGGAGGAGGAAGGAGTTAGTTGACTGAAGGAAAAAATCAAGGGAAGGAGAAGGACAACAGCTGAATAAAAAAAGATAAGAAACATGTGGGAAGTGCACAAGGTCATAATTCTGGGATCACTAGTGACAGTGAAGGTGATTGACATAGAGTTGATTGACGTGGGTTAAAATTACCTCTTTTTTTCTTTGCTTCACTGCCTTTAAGTTGGTATGCAAAGGGGATCACCACATATTTAGAACTTGCAGAGAAAAGCTCTTATTTTCTGCCCTGGGAAGGAAAATGTTCTGCCACATTACAAATTTTGTCTGAGGGTGGCTTTAAGAGATTTCCTTTAAGGTTTGTACAGTACAAGCTACACTACACCAAAAACTGTGTATGGAGACTGTGTTCAGCAAAGCAGAGCCTGAACTTCCTATTACCTGAAAATATCATGCATTTTTCTTGCCTCAGAAAAGAAAATAATGTGTCTATCTGTCTGTGAAGGTTTTCCTGTCTGTCTAATGACACTCATGTCAAGGTTCTTCTCCTCTATAGAAAGACAGATGAGCATTCTTGTCAGTTAACACTTTCAAAACTGCATTAAGTGTTTGTTTGTAATAAGGTCCCTCATGCCCACTATATGATTTTCAGATGAAAAGTTTCTTCTTGAGTTATTAACTCCTGAAGTTATTTCCCCTGATAGCTTAGAGGAATATAACAGAGGAATGACTAACACCGCCAAGCACCCACATAACCCTTGGTGTGCAGTGATATGATCTTTTGGCGAATGTGATAGAGTGAATTTCAGGTTGGCAGTAACATAAAGCTCAGAAAAGTCTATTATTGTGGCTGAGACACATTGATTGCAGAAGGGAATAAGGGGTCACCACCACAAAGCTGAGTGAATTCATTCTCCCCACCATACAGTACTGGATTACAATCAGTGACTACCAGGCTAACTGTGTAGGGTTGCCCATCATACGGAGAATGCTAGTTACAGCTTTGGCAAACCGCTAAAATCTAAGAGTCGCATTGCCTTACTCATACCAAATACGGCTGGTTAAAGACAATCTGAAAACGTCTGGGAGCAAACCAAGCTTGTGAAGTCAGTATCAGCATGACATTCAACACAATGTATCTCTATTTTGAAGTTAATTGAAATCTCCCTGGGTAAAAAAGCTTATGTAACATTTGCTTCACTCATGACTCACTGCAGGATATAGTGATGACTCCCGGCTCATTGTGATGGATAGGCTCAGAACAGCAGTGGTTGACATTTTCTGTGTCTTGGCCCTTTAATATGTTTTATGTTTGCACAGTTGCAATGAACATTCTCCACTGCCTTTAATCCTGCCTGATAAATGAAGCATGAGTCTCCCTCTAACCTTGGATACTCTGAAAGCTTATGCTTGCTTGATATGATCTGTAATTTTCCATGAACTCTGTTGGAAACTGTCCAATTAGCTCTCCCCAGCTATTTAAGGAGCATTGCCATTAAATGCTTAATATTTTTCCTAAAAATTATTAGGCATGCCTTCTTTTTTTACCATAAAATAGCCATAAGTATAATATAACTGGTTTCCTAGGTTGTATAAAATCTATACAAAAAGGGCAGGAATTAGGCTGGAAATTCTACAGCAAAAAGCAACAGAAAATTCTTGGACACATAAGGATTCTGTCTCCTTGACTGTAAATGGATTTAAATCTAAAGCCACACAGTCAAACTCTGTGTCTCTGTTAAGTATTTATACACGGAAAACCAGCCTTATTCTGATGTCATATCTGGAATGAGATGAGCATGAAAAAGAAAGGAGAAGGAATTTTTCCTACCATTATAATTTTCTTTCTTCTATGTCACAATTATACTTGAGGAATACTTGTGATATATGTTTCTCCATGCATCTTTCCCCTTCCAGTTATAACCTTTTCAAAGCAAGAACTTTACTTACAAAAAAAAAAAAAAGCTGCAGATCAAAGCATGAGAGGGGACACCACAAAAACAAAGAGACAAGGTTACTGGAACAAACCCAAGAAGCAAAACTGATGAAAAGCCTTCAAGTACAGAGTGGGCTGATGAAAATAAGTGTGCACTGCATGATTTGAGTAGAAAGGGGATAAAATAGAAGAGAACCAGGAAAGACTGATGAAAACCAAAGTCTGAAGACTTATGAAGAAAGCATAAAAAGCTGATGGCTCCAGGCTTGGGTTTCATAACCAGAAATTCTGTAATGTGTTTAAAATTTAGTGGAGAAACCATTGACTGTGACAAGAAATCACAACATGAAATGAGGAGGAAAGATACTGAAAAAAAAAATCTTCTGTCATGGACATATTAAGAATACTGAGAGGTGATAATAAAAAACTCTTTTCACTATTGATCTGGGTGTGTTTGAAAGCACACTGCTGTGACTCTTAACGATATTTTGTGCCTGAAATGTCTGGACACCCCAGAGTATGTGTAAAATTAGCCGGCAATTAGAATGAGCTCTTATACAAATCATATATTTTCAGCTTCTTTTGGTCAAGTTCCTACCAGCTTCAAGAAGGAATACTATAAGTTAACTTGTTCATATTGTAACTTAATCTTTAGTAAATATTGTGCCATCTTGGGTTCCTTTATGTAGGTAGGAAATGCAATTGCATTCCCATGCACTTTGGTGATAAATCCAAAGGCAAGTGGTGACAAATCAAATATTGACAGAAAGACATTTCTTTCCCTATAAATTTCACCATACAACCTTAATACACAGAATTGGGATCCCAGGAATCCCAATTCTTATGCCATTAAAAAGCCACTAAAATATTGTTTTATCCTCCCCCACCCAGCATGTAAGTTCAATGAGCTCCTTAATACCTTGTAAAAGTAAGTGAATTTTAAACATGGAATGCTCAGTTACAGTAAGATCTGTTAAACATCATAAAACCAGGAAACAAAACAAGCTGCCTTGAATTCTTCTGTCATGCCCAAATACTATTGTATTGTGCATTCCTCTACCTTGAAGGCATCAGTTAGTCAGCACAGCAAACAGCATGAATGACATGAGGATATGACAATGAGTTTTCAAACAAATTTCTTATGCTTATGTCACTTCTAAGTAATGATTTAGAGAGGGAAAGAAAATTTTAAACAGTAATTCCTAGAACTAGCATACTGAGAGGTTTGCGGAAGAGGAAAGTAATTTTTATGTCGAACTACACTGTTTGTATCACAGACAACCAGTTAATAAAGGACGATTCAGTTCAAATGAGAATTCCTCCCCTGTTCAGTCATTCAGTCCTGTTCCAGCTTTACAAATAATGCCCTGTGATTTGGTTATACTTCTGGTATTTATTTTTATTTTTGAAACTGTACTTCTGGTAAACTCCAAGCTTGCCAGGAACTGGAGTCAGATTCACTGGTTTCAGGGGAGGCAAGGGCACATTGCTAGGCAATGGAAAATCCCGTTCCCTTTCCTGTCAAAAAGAATTTGACCCCATCTTACCCGCATTCACCAGAAGGAGCCCTAGCTCCCATGCTGTGCTTCCAAACCCCTTCCTCTCACAGAGATAGTAGGCCTGCTGAGATGCTGATGAATATTCTCTATCTTTAGCATGTGTTCTGCTGGGGTGGAGGCAGAAAAGCTGGGGTGCTACCATCCTCATTCTCTTTGGTCTCACAGGAAAGCTGGTCAGGGCAATATATACACATCTACCACATTTCAAGAGGGCCTGATGACGAATCTGAGGGAAGAAATAAAAAAATAGAGATTGCAAATTTATATTCAGGGTAGATTGATAATAAGAGCCAGCGGTGGAGAATTGAAAACTTTAGCACACAGACTTCTGTATCTGCTGCCCAGAATGGGGTCTTGCTCTAGAAACAATTATTTAACAAGAGAAAATCTAAAGAAAGCTTAGTCTGCTGGGAATACTCGCAGAGCTATGTAACATGACAAAAAATAAGAGCAGTGTGCATTTACTCAAAGCCAGGGCAAAGCATTGCACTGTCACAACAAATCACAGCAGAAATGCCCATAAGTTTGTATGATTAGCCTCATCTAAGTGGCAATCTGTTCACCCAGACGTCTCCTGCTCCCTACCCTCTCCTTAAGCATTTCATGTTACTTGTCTACCTCCCAAGCACTACTCTCAATCACATGGTCATCTCACATCCTGCTATCCCTCACCTCTGCTACCCCTCCAACAACATCCTCTTTTTCAGTATACTTCATTACCCTGCTCTTGAGAATTTATTTTCCCCACCCTCTTCCTACTTGGAACACATAGCACGTTAACAGCCCACCACTAAAGCTGAACCCTGCAAATGCCTTCCTGAAAAGAGAACAGGTCCAAAGTTTCTACAGGCAACCACCTTTTGCAATAATTTTATAGAGATATTAGGAAAAATATGTAATAAATTACTCTTCTGTTTATGAAAATAACATCACTCCTATAATTTCTATATATCACGAGTATTACTCAGGATCCAGAATACTCTAGAATTTTAGTCAAATACTTTTTGAGAATTCAAAGTCTTTCCAGCCCCACGTCAATGGGAGAAAATTATATTGATACATTTGAATGTATATGAATATGCCACCTGCACGCTGCATTAAAATATCCTATAAGAAATAAAAATATTTTAAATAATACTTGTACTTTTTCATGTAATACATAAAGTCTCCTGACTACCATATGAACTCAAAGAGATGTAATAAGGTATCATATACTTGAACTGAAGAGACGGATTTTTAAGTTGTACCATGCTCTAACACCTCCACTGGTGTTAATGTATTAATAATATGCATTAATAATGCATAATTAATAAATGCAAATTCAGAGATTTGTCAGAATAGACAAAGAAATGCCTTTCTTCCAGGTTTTCTGTCTTCTGAGCAGTAAGCTAGGTAACTCCACAGTACCATGCACGCAATATATTTTTTGTAAAACCACCATACAAAACCCAACATGTGATCATGTGGGAATGTAGAGATATTATGTATTTCTCTCCTGCTTCTTTATTGTTCTGAAATGTCATTAATAATTCCCCAGTAATGAAATTTTGATGACTTTTAGAGCCCACAAGAACTGCCTGCATGTAATAATTCATGTTAAAAAAATATTTTTTGTGTATTAGATATTTCTCATGTAGAGAAAATCAGAAGCACAGAACACGAAGCTAGGGAACTATGTTTGGACAAATGGTGTAATTTTTATTTTTGATTGAACAATCTTAGTTGAAAGAGCATTGCATATTAATACTTATTGAAAAGAGTTGAACAACCACTTTTTTGTGAACAATTGATATGCAAGATAATTTTGATACATGGGACCTGTGCTAATAGAATTTTGTCAACTGAACAGTCATGGGAAAATGTGAGAAAAATGCAATCAGCTGAAATAAATGTGTCTAGAATTTAAGACGACTGGTGCAACACAAGCTTTCCACTACTATTTCGTTGCTATTTGGACAGCTTGTGATGAAAATTATATTCATACATCATTGGTGAGCAAACGTGGGCAAGGAAGAACACAAGTGCTGCATTTTTACATTTTGCAAAGATGAATAATATATTGCAGTTCTTGATGACATTTATTTTAAAATAAACCTACAAGAATATTTCACATTATTATTATTAATAATAATGCTATTTTAACCTCATGAGATAAATAGATAAGGTTGTTAAATGAGTGTTCTCTGTTGAAGCTATGCCAATTCTATTACACAAATATGAATTTTTTTCCATTTTTCTTTCTTTGGAAAAGCAAGGATTATTTAATTGACTCAATGAAAGATGGAGTATATTGACCCAGCAGATGTGATTCAGGCACTGCTTGTGGTGTGCAGACATTACCTTTGAGAGAAAATACATCTGTATGGACATTTTTGCCTTGCAGCAGGGTCTGCCTGAAGGCAAAATGGCAATTCCTGCCGAAAAAAGGGTATGGGAGCCTTTTGCTTTAAAGCAATTGTGAACAAATAAGTCAGAAAAAGAATGCTGCAACCACCAGGGCAAAACTGAGTCTGGGAAACAGTAGTAAGCAGCAGCTCTCATTTCTCACACAACATCTGCTGCAGTGGGTATTTCTCTACATGGATGGTTAACATGCTTGCTCAGTATGATTCAGGAAACATCTCTGTTTCACTGAAGGAGCTCTGCTTCAAAGGGTAAACCTACTAGTCTCAGGAAATAAAAACCTGAAACTTGCAGAGAAAAGGATGTGGAGTAAACAGAGAGCTGGCAGATGTAGCTGCATGCCAGGGATGATCCCACCAGTCCATAAATATTGATGACTTTGCAGTCTCTGAATGCAGATTATTCAGGACGCCGAAGCCTGCAGCTGCACATTCGCAGCTTGCTGCTCTCTGAAAGAGCATTCCTGACCTCAGAATGTGCATACGCCTGTCTGAGAAACCCCCACTGCTCTTTTTAACTCTGCTGAAACAATGCTCTTCTTCTGGAATTTATATTTTATCATAATAATGCAAAAAGGCAAACAAAATACTTGGTTTGGAAAGCCCATTTGCCCTGCAACATTTGGAACAGATTGCTACAAGAGGGGTGATAAAACTCTTCCCTTTCTTCCTCTGTTCCTTATATCTCACACAGCTACTTTTTGCCTGAGACTAATACAAATAAGTCGAAATATCTAGAGAGCACAGTGACAGTTCACTCATAAGTGTATTGTGCATAACCTAAATGTATTTGGCAGATAGGAGGAAATAGCATCAGCAAAGGGCCATTTTAGATGGCCCACTTTCACTGGGGTATGGATTCAGTTAAACTCCCTGACTCAGATATCCTTAAGAGAAATTAATTTAAGATTCATGCTGGATCCTAAATTCAATAAGTCAAAATTAGACCTGACATTTTCTGAGGATAATAAAAAACCTAGGAAAGTATTGAAGTCCAAACGAGGGCAGGCCAAACCACAAAGGATTCAGCAGAGTATTTCAGCATTTCTGGGAAAAACTGAAGTATTAGGAACTCAGAGAGCCCATCAGGAGTTGGCTAATATTTTAAGGATAAAATAAAAAACGGTACTATTTCATTTTAATTCCATGACAAAAGTAGCAATGGCTCAATACTTATTTACTTATCACTTATCCCCACCCCCCTGGCATGGCCGCTGCGGCAACCAATACACAGCAACACAGTGCTGAAACAGCGCCGGGGATTGTCTGAGGGTGTGGGGCAAATTTGCATATTAATGAGCTGCCATTCAACATGGAAGTAGGGCTTTGCAGAACCGCATTAAGATTGCGGGTCTGCGATATAGGAGACTTGACTGTATATAACACATGTATACACGTATTCATAGTTATATACACATATATATTACGTACTAACATTCTTCAATACATGGTTATCACAAATTCATCCTTGAGGCCTGATTGTACCACATTAAGTAAGGTCTTATTCTACGTGTATTTTTAATGACCTACCTGTGCTCTCTGTCTTCTGTGTTCCAACAGGGTCTTGATCTCTCAATCAGCATTTGCAAAAATACTCGGAAGTATAACACAGTTGCTTTAAGTGCTCTGACTGTTGCCCATGTTGAAAAAGAGTCCAGAGCTCAGGCTATTAAACAATATCTATTCTGGACAACGGTAACACGTGTTTTAAATTTTCACAGAACTTTAAACATGTATAAGGGCTTTCCTAAGAGGAGATGCTTCCTTTCACTGAGGTCTAGTATAGAAAGTGCAAATTAAATTAGGAGTGGAATTGGTTGCAGGAATGAAGTGTTACTGCATCTTTCAAGGAATCTTGTGCCTCAAACAGCATCAAAGAATTACCATCTCACTGTAGGCTTTTTTGAAGTGTGTCCACAACTTCCCTGTTCATGAAAAAGTTTGCTACTGAAATGTCTGGGAAAAAGCTTGGACTTGACTTTCTGCTATGGATTGCCACAAGCTTTAGAGGTTAATTAGTTAATTGGCAATTATTTTTGAATAATACTATCACCTTTAGCTCAAGTCCCACTTAAATAGACATAAAAAATTTTTGTGTTTAGGTTCACAACTTCTTCTGGAATAAAACTTGTACAAGTTCAGAACAGTCCTTTCTAATGCAGCTGCACTAGCAATGGTCTGTGCTTCTTTCTCTCTTGCTTCTGTGTCCTAGTTTTATTTCCAACTGAATGGCCACGCAAAGTCAGAAGCAACTTCTGTTGAGCAGCTAACATGGATATTTGCATGGAAATCTAAAATCGATAAAATAATTTGGAAACTCTCTTCTGTGGACTTCCATCAGTGCATATCAAACTGACTTCTTTTCTTTCTCCTTTTTTCCATTTTCTCCCTTTCCATATGGTTTGCTTATTTACAGTAGGATCACTACTGCCTTCCAAAACTTTACTAGAGTAGGTAAAACTACAAGCTGTAACATCTCATGATGAAAACACATCCAGAAACTGTGCACAATGTACACAAATGAGGTACCAGATTTGGATCCAAGTTTTTTAAAAAATAACTCTTTTTTCCCCCATTCATTACTGCTAGTTCTTTCTGTTATGAGTATCTCTGGAACTCCACACAAGCTGCAAGAACTAGCCACCTGTCCAGATAAAGCCTGGGGGAACCTGGAACTGCAACTCTTCTTCAGGAATCCCTGCTGGATTGTCACAGGTTCTTTTGCAGTTTAAGCTTTGTCCCCTGGCTCACTGGTGCCTTGCCTTTCTTTAACAATATTTCTTTAACAACATCATATTTGCATGCTTCCACTGACATTAATTCACTTTTATTTAATATTTTGATGTTATTTCTGTATACTCCAGTGCCTCAAGTCAGGGTTTTCTGCAGCTAGACAAATCTTTAGTTTTGCTTGACTGTGATTCATCTTTTCTTTAACAATAATACGTATTTATTTCGACATTCATTTCATAAGGTCTCATTCTGTTGACACCAGCATGGTACTATTACCAATATATAAACAAAGAAAAATTATAACACTGGGACCAAATCAAACTTGTGCGCAGTGTCTGTGGTTGAATTTTAAATGGAAGCAGCTCTAGAGAGTTTATCCACATAAAAGTAATAATTAACATTCCTGAAGTAATAACTGCTCAGCCACATTTTAAACTGCTAGCTCAGACATTTGCATGCTTCCAATATGAGCACGATATGGCTCAGTCTTAAAGCTGCCAAAGCACAGCAGGTTACTCAGCATGCATAAAAAGAACTGACATTACATTCAGCAGGGACTTTATCTTGTTTGAATAATCCTCCCTACAAGATTATTTCAGCATGCACTGTGTTTCATTTAAGCAAAGTCAGAAAATGCAAAATAATGTGAAGTAATTATGCTATTAAATGTTGCTATTACTTTTTACACCCTTTGTCTCAGAGCATAAATAGTTTTCTCAAGGCTAAAAATTGTCAGCAGAAGATCAAATGCACCTCTAGAGTAACCTCATTAAACCCAATGAAATTTCCTGAAGATTGCGTTTGGTCCCTTACCTTACTACACTGAGAACTTGGAAAACCACAGGAATAGCAGTATATTATTTGCCTCTAAACGGTACTAATTTGCATTTCTAGAACACCTCAACCTGAAATTCTCAGAATATTTTACAATTCTCTAAAGAACAGGATAGTTCTGTTTATCAGCAACTGGCAAATGGCTAGTGATACCTCTCTGTGCTGATTCACAGCTGTGAATTCAACTGTGTCCTGGCAATTAGCACCTGCCCATGTCAGCCAGAGCATCGACTGCGGTTGCAGTCTCACCAGGCTCTCTGTGCTAAACTTATCTTGTTGGGGAACAGAAATGACACCTTCAGGTATATTTAAAGAGAAACAGATGTCTAATGTTTCACAGTAATTTGTGTTTTGAAAATTCTCTCCCGCAGCGGCTAACGAATCACAGTCCGGCAGTTTCAAGTTCATCCCTAGGGCCCAATCCAGGCATTACACTGTAGATGGACTTCCTGAGTTAGTATGTACAACTGCAATCTCTTACAGAAAAGTATAATGAAGGACTAGATTTAGCAGTGACTATGAGCCATTCAACCAGTAGACTGTAATTACCTCTGATTACTATTTGATGATTAGCTATTCTGAATAGGACTTTGTAATCTCTTTTTACATCCTACAGAAGGCAGGAGTGGATGGTTACAGTGAATGAGGCAGCTATTGTCATTTTTATTAGAAGTTCC
Source organism: Pitta sordida (assembly GCA_013390025.1). Classification (NCBI taxonomy): domain Eukaryota; kingdom Metazoa; phylum Chordata; class Aves; order Passeriformes; family Pittidae; genus Pitta; species Pitta sordida. Next base: position 32,604 of record WEKX01025131.1, read on the forward strand.
AAAGAGGTCCTTTGTCCTTAAATACAGTTTATTCCTAGACAAGATTTAAACTTAATGGGGAAAACAAAAGGGGAGAAACTCATCCAGGATTGCTAACTGTCCACAAAGTCGTTCATAAAAACTGTGCTCGTTTCTTAAAATTTTATTACTTTTTAACAGCTAAACTACAAACACATTTTTTGCCTTCCTGTACTACTTTCTGTTTATTTTCCTTTTTTGGTCTTATGCCCCAGCCCTCAAAGGGAAGCACTCCTTACAAGCATACCTTGTGTTGTTGGGAGAATGTCATATGGCTTGTTGTAGGAATGACTTGCTGGGATTTATAAAGTAGGGGGTTACTTACTAACTCAACACATGAAAAATCCTATTTCAGGCTTTACAAATGAGTATATTATTCAGTGAACGCTGTCTGAACAGTTATGCAGAACCAGTTTGCGTGTACCAGCTGATATGAACATGTCAATCTGGTAAAGCATTGATACTTGGATGTAAACTTAAGCTCCTGAGCAATTACGTATGATCTCAAGTGTCGTGTTGAATTGGAGCCACAGGACCTGAAGCAAAACTCGTGGAACTTGATCAGAGTATCTTAAATAACTTTACTGGATTCTGGATCAAGTCCATGTTATCTGCTAGAGGTATTAGCTATATTTTTGCAAAAAAAGAAGTTAGGAACAATACATATATCAAAACCTTTGATCCAGGAATAGTGGACCTGGGAATTAAGACTCAGTCCCTTTGTATGATGAATTTACAGATTTTCTGACTTAGAAAAGCATGAAAAACACTGGCAAATACTTATGTTGACATACAAATAAGTACAGGAGTCCAAAGGGTAGAAAAGGCATTTTAATCCTCTAAAAATATTGAACCATTCCAGAGCAGAGCGAGTCTAATGATTTCAGTCCACAGTTGTTTATATAGCCTAAACCCTGTATCCATGATGACATTTCATTTTACATCATTTGTTTCTTTAATCAGTTGTGCTTCATAAAAACAGCCTTTCAGTCAGGTCAGCAGGGAATGTGCTGAGCTACCATGAGCAACAACCAGAGTCACTGATTCCATCTGCCTGCTTCGCAGATGGAGCATGTCCTTGTGATCACAATGCAGCTGCCTGGGGACCGCTGTGAAGTCTGTGTGTATCCCAATACATTACCTTGCTCAGGCTTTCAGCAGTAGGATGTGTTTATTCATCCCTAGCCATTGGTTTAGAGAACACTCTAAAATAGAGTTTGACTTTTTTTTTTTTTACGTATTATTATTTAATCCTTTTCAATGGGGCCAAGCCTTGTTCTCATAGCTAAAATCACACTAATGCCCTCACAATATCTGTGGCACCCTTTGTCTCTACAAGAGTGTTGGGTTTGACCCTGCCCTATACTGATTGAATTGGTTCTTCTACCATAGTATTTACTACAGTCTTTGAGTCACTTCCAAAACTCATTAAATAATGTGACTTCATATTCCTTAAGAGTAATTTCCCTTTCCATCTTCCCCCAGAGGAGGTATGTACACAGTAGAGCCCTTTGGACACAGTGTCTGTGGCTTGGTGCTGTATGTTTAGCCATTTCTTTCACAGAAGTTTCTCTTGGAATATGAATATATTTTCCAGGCTCAAATGGGGCAAATATATGACAAGGTAGCTGGTTATGCTGAAAACACTTCATTCATTAAAACAAAATTCACCAAACAGACAATCGTATGAAAAGCTTAATATACATATATAGTATATATATATATNTTTAAGAAAACATTTGTTTTACAGAAACAAAAGAATCTCACATGCCCCTTAGATTTTTAGATTTTTAACGGGTCAGCTACTAATTGGTATTTATAGCTGCTAAAACCTGTTTTCGGCATTGAACCAAACAACCTCCTGGCTCCAATTACTGTTACCCAGAGAGTAGCTGAGAAGGTAACAGCCACAAGCAGAGGAGGCCAGAAAGAGAAGAAGAAGTAATTTATTGATTCTTCTGATCCCTCTTGCCTTTTATTATTGTTGGATGGTTTGAGCAGAACCATCCTAAATTCTCCTGCCTCTGCTTGTGTTCATTCAGACTTCTGTAGCTCAGCTCTTCTTAAAAATAGCCAACACTAGTCAATTAATTCATCTTCTTTGGGACTTCTCAAACAAAATTACCTCCATTCAAACATTTATTTTACCAGGGTACATGCTTGCATCTACTGAGTGACTGTATGAAATTCCTTCCATCTGTTGTCATTGCACCTGATTAAACATCATTTATATACTGTATTTCCAATATTTTTATTATTTTTATACTGATCACTAGCATGCTGGTATTAATAAAAGAGTTCCAGCTGTAACTGAAAGAACACTGAATTATTGTAAAACACTAGACAGAAAGATAGTCTCTGCTCCAAAGACTGTGTCTGATTTAAATTGGACATGGACAAATGTTTCCATATTTCTCCTGCTGTTCTTCCCCAAGTGACCTCTAGCATAGCTTTGGTGGCCTGAAGATTCCCAAAATGGCCTGCAATCTATCACGGTCCTTGTGACTGTTTTGAGGTACCTGAAGGTGATGCAAGACCATGAAAAATGTTACTACTGAGCCTATTGCCAAATTCTACACCCTTCCACTAAAGATGGGCACAGGTTAAAACAGATATGGTTAACACATCTAAGAATTTAATATCTATATGGTTTCTTCTTTAATTTACAAGTGTAGACATAAAGCAGGATTTTTTCAAGGAAAATTAACTTTGACAGGATTGCTGATTAAGCACAGGAAATAGATTTCAGTCTTTTATCAGCATTACAGGGTGTTACACAACAATCAGAGAAGTAAAACTAACAAAATAAAATGCACCTCTCTCTGAGTACAAAATGTATTCATATGTTTGAAGTGTTAGTAATCTGTTAACTATCAGGAATATAAATGCTAGGTTGAAAGATTCGAGGACTTTCTTCCTTTATTTTTTTTCCCAAATATTTCCAAATACTTACATTTAAAAGGCAAAAACAGTGTTCATGTTTGGTAGCATAATAGCTAAGTAGGATATCTGTCTTCCTTGAAAAATATTATAGAGAATCTATTATCCTTGATCTGAGAAAATAACTCAGATCTTACTCATTTGTATGCTTCTTGAGATGCACTTGGAGATTGTAGCAAACAAGATGTTCTTATGGCTCCCAATTCCTCTCAGCCCTGCAGAATCTCTGAGATGGGTTACATTTTTTCTTGTAAAGAATTAGAAGGAACTGTTTACTAGATTTCAGTCCATTATACTCTGGAGCTTACACAGGTGTCAGAGGGCATTTTGTGGCCTGCAGGCACTTTATTGCTATTAAAGATGACTGAGGGGGTAGAACACCATGTAACCTCGGTGACATGCATTTATCAAACTGGCAGCTAAGAGACTCCTATTTATAGTGTTGTATGTAGATTTCTGAAAGATAAGAATCACACTTTTTTTTTTTTTTTTTTTTTCTCTCCCCCAGAGCAAGGCGCTGCTCCAAGGCTGGAGAGTCTCTACCACTCCACAGGAGCGTTACCATAGAGTTTCATGGGCTTGGGCTCAGGCCATAAATATTCAAGTGGAAATTGTAAAAAGAAAAACAAAAGATGGCCAGATGCCCAAATGAAACCATCTAGAGCTTGCATGAGCTGGAGATAAGGTTAATGTGACATCCAAGATAAAGTAAAAGCAATGTTTTAATTAACACACTTTCAATTTCTATCACAAAGCTGCACTTGCTTTCATAATGGAATAAACCTTTCTTTTAACATTAGCTTTGCCTTAACAAAAGCAGCTTTGAGCAAGGAATTGGGAGGGAAAAAAATCACATATTTTGTTTTAATAAAATAGAAATAGCAAAGACATAAAAATATGAATTTTGGAAACCAAGCCTTGGTTTCCTAGTGGGAGGAAGTTCAAGTTTGCCAATTTCCAATACCTCTGTGTTGGGATGCTGTGAGCATGCATGGTGTTTATTGACTTATATATTAAAGCAGTCAATCTTAGGGAAAAGCAGAGTAACGGAGACCATTCTTTCAGTTTCACACCATGTGTGTAAAATAGCATCAGCAAAACTTTACTGAATGAACTGCCACCACTGCAGCAATAAGTTATTTTAGAACAGGAAAAGGACATATAGACAAATGTGCCACTCCTGCTTTGTTTATCTTATTCTACTTTTCAGCTTTTTTCACTGCGTCACTCAGTCAATCCCGTTCTTCTCCACAACCAACTAGTAAACCTACATGTCTCTTGGATTGATTTATATTTATTACTCACTGCAGTCATTCTCCTTCATTTGTTAACTTTTTCCAGATGACTGTTAGTAAAATACTGTGAATAATTCACAATGAATAATTTACTGAGCATATTTGCCATCTTTTTATGTTTTGTTTTGCTCCAACAGATTCTTTGTTAGAAAGTATTCACCCACTATGGCCTGGCATTGCAGGTGTTTGTGTAGCTACTGTTAAGCAAAAAATGGAGTAAAGGTCCCAGCCTCATATATCAGACAAATCTATTGCCCACCAGTTGTTAGCAAAACAAAATCAGTTGAGTTTTCTGTGGAACGGCTTCCTTAAATGTTTCCCATCTGAGTCAGAATTGAGGAATATCCCTATTTTTCCTATAACTCATCTTCTCCTTCCTCTCAAAGTCTGGTCCAGATCTTACAGGCTCCAGCCAGTATCTATGCTTTGTTACACTCTACTACCCACTATTTAAGCTCTCATCAGTTTTGATTGTGCCGTTTCTGTGAAAATATCATAGCTCAGAAACATACAGCCCTAGTTACAAAGCCAATAGTTGCATCTGCAATAGTTCTGCAGTTGTCTGCATCCATGACTTCCTGCTAGGAAACTTGTTACTTTATTACTCCATCTCAGCAAACACAAGACACAGAGGGGGATGAACCAGCCCACTGAAGAACATTTCAATGGCGGTTTCCATATCTATTGCTCTGGCACAAGCTCTAGATTGTTTTTTAAAACATAATTTATCGAGTACCTCCATTAGCTTTCTCGCTCTCATATAACAGAGTAAACACTGTCCTTCTCCATCTTCAAAAACTCACACCCATGGTGAGGATGCATCTCTAATACCTTTAAACCCCCGTTTCTTTTTCCCAGAGTTCTCCTATGGCTTTTGCATGAAGAACGTCTTCAGTTTATACCTTCTTATCTTACACAGTTGGTGCAGATTTTTATACAGTCAGCCCTCTTGCACTTCGCGCCCCCCGTATTGTGGCTCCACATCTCAGCAGCATGATTTTTTAGTGATGAAGGAGGCCCTTTTTTGCAACTGTGCGTGCACGACCTGCCATGGCGGCGGTGGTGGCGGCAGCAATGTGGACGCCAGTGTTCATGAGAGACTGCACTACCCATCTGCTGTGCTGTGTACATTGTTCAGGTAGAATTGGTCAAACCTGTCCTTACTCAACCTCCTCATGGCTTCCCTCTGCCTGCACAGATCAGACAAGGCAACAGAAATCTACTTATTTATTAGCATGGACTATATTTTCTAGTGCACTGACATTTGATCTAATGCTTACCCATACACCTGGGCTTTGTGGTCTGTAATGCAGATGGATGAGTGGTGGTGCACACACACACAGTCTGGTTTCTACCCACGGGTGAGTGGGTTTTATAATGTGCTGGTTTGGCAAGAGTCACACATCAGTGAATGGAAGAGGGAAAATGGAAATCACCTTCAGGTCTCCACTTAGATAATCCTTCTCTCCTGCAAACACAGTGCTAGAAGCTTAGGATGAAAACAAAACAAACAAATAGAAACCAAAAACCACCAAACTTCTGGCTTGGGTAACAGAAACTCCAGTGACAGCAGTGGCACCACTTCATAATTACATGAAGGGAACAACAAACATTCCTCTCTCTCACTAGCTTTCAAATTAGATGTGCACTTCAGAAGCCCTGCATCTTTTCCCCAGAAATTTTAAACAGTGTGAGATAAGTTCTTTGCACAAGTATCTGTAAACTCTACAGAACCATTTGTAGAAGATGAGCCTGCCTCATCTGGATAGGGAAAACTCTAAAATATGAGAGGTTCTTCCATGATATACCAGGTGCAGGTGCCCAGGGGCTGGCAGGGGAGCTGCAAGGGCAGCCTCTGTGAGGAGCAGCCAGGGGTGCCCCGAAACAAACACAGGCAATTTCATCCCACTGAGGTGGGAATGAATGATCTACTGGGTGGGTGTTCAGTCATTAGCCAAGGCTAACCAGCAAACATTACTCCTAAACAATGAACAGAAAATACATCTTCAGCAGACACTCTTTCATCCTCAATAACCAGGTAGAGGCTGCATTTAAAAGAAAAGAGCTTCTCTTTTACCATTGACTCTCTTACTGTTATTTAAGAAACAGACAAAAGTACTCCCACTGGAAACAGCTCATGGTTAGGAAATTCACCCCAAAAGGGAGGTCTCTGCCCCAATGCTTCTTTGTGCATTTTGATGTGTACCATAAAAATTGCAAACATTTCTTTGATTAAGGACTTGAAACTAGTCTAATCCTACCATCTGAGTAACCTGAGCAATAGGCTAAATGGGCATATTCTCCCTCCTTTCACATCTCTGGAACACTAATTCCTTAGTTTAGATAAAAGCATTCATGCCACTCCCATGAGTTAGTAGTTGGGCAAAATTAGAAGTAAAAAGATGTAGGTTTGAACCTCTAACTGAGGAAAGCATAAAAGTCATGTGTTACCTATTCTGGGCATGCCATGCCCCCAGAACATTCAAACACAAATACCATGTATCATCATCATGAACATCTTAAAAGAAAGTAACCACTGACATTTTTTTGAGAGACTAGATAATTTTGCTGCATGAGACTCTAGAAATACCTAAAAGTTAAAGTTCCTCAAGAAATTTTAATAGAACAAAAACTGGTTTTAGGGTGTCATTTGGAATGACTTGGGACACCACTGCTTAGCTAGTCAAAACGTGCCAATTTAGACTCGCAAAAAATTCTAGGGACAATTGACATTTTTACTTTAAGAATCAATGCCTTGAGACCCTTTAAAGCTATTACAATAAAAATAGACATTCTAAGGCATTCGTATTTACCCAATGTCATCAGAGACTTTTTTCTTTGTATCATTTACCTCTTTAAACATCTACTTTAGGAAATGAATCATGCTCTGAAAAACTTTATTTCTTTCCAATGACTGAAGACAATCTGACTTGGATGTAGTTATCCACAATGTAAGCATCAGTATGTTCTGATTAATCTCTCCCCAGACACATACAGAGCAAAATGTTCTTTACTGTTAGATAGCAGTTGAATGGGCCATTTTGAATGATAGTTTTGGACTTAGAATATCTGGTTTTAAAAATATGATGCTTTTACTCCTTACAGCTTTTCATGGACTCTGTCTTTTCTGACCTTGTTGATGAACACTGTGAATAAAATGAATATATATGTGAATATACATATATTAATAAAATGGCATATAAGCTCTTACAGTGAAAATGATACATTTCATTTATAATAATTGTATGCCATGTTTGAAAGAAATTGTGGAACAATCTGACGTTTCTTTAGCAACCTGCTAAAGGAACAATTTTTTTTAGGTTTTCTATTCTTATTGTGACTTGAACAATTTTGCTTCATTTGAAATTCATATACTGAGGGAATAGACAAAGTTCAGATTGTGAATGACTACTTTAAGATGATACCATGTTACAATGGAAAACATTATGCTACTTGGTAGTTAGGCATCTGAGCCTGCTTCCAGATGAGTTAGGCATTTCCAGAGGCCTTGGCAAAGCCCAGCTAAGCACAATGCTTATTCAGTTAATAAAAAGCACTGCACTTTCTCTCCTTACAAATCAGACTCCTGAGTGCTTATTAATACAAAGCATTGCAACAGCTTACCTTTCAACTTCCTAAAGCGTGCCAAAAATTCAGAATATCAATTTATTAAATTTTCTTCATTAAAATCCAACATTCTAAATGAAATAAGTCTCCAGACCCAAACTTTTCAAGACAATTGATGTATGGGTTTGCCAGACCTATCACTTCAGCACAGAGACCATTTTTGTCCTTTTAATGTCACAAGTATATGAAACCCTCAGCCATAAAATAACATTCAAATAGGTCTAACAGTCAAGTTTGTCTAGCAATTTTTCCATCATAGAAAAAGTATTCAGTGGCTTGCACAAAAGTTCCACTGAGATCTGAACTGCTGCATATCAATGGGCTGGTGAATTTCAAGGAAACACACAATTCTTTATTTTAATCATCTTTTCCTGTGCACTGCCTACCTTTATACACATATTTGATTTGGAAGCATTCATAACTTTCATACCTTCATTAATCATTTGGAATGAACACTGGGGAACTTTTGGGACATTTAGGGGGATGACATCATGATCAGGATCCTGAAAATAATAATTTAAAATTACAGGAGAGCACATATCGGAATTAAAGCTAAATTTACAAGACATTTTGTCTGACTAATTACAACTTTTTAACCCACAAATCAATATGAAATTGATAAAATAATGTTGTGCACTTTCTCTTCTATGAATAAAACTTCAGTGTGAAAATACACAGAAGATACAATAGCAAAAATGTTGGTAGTAAGAAGACATCTAGCCTGAAAATTTTAGTTCAGTGTCTTCCTGTTATAAGTCATCCTGGGGAACAATTTCTATCTGTCTGATTAATTTATGAAATGATCTAATGCTGTATGTGCATTTCTTGTTCTCTCCTACAGGACCAAAACACACCGCATGCCTTCTCCTCTATCCTCATGATCAGTTGCTCTGAATCTTATAGTCAGAAAATGCAGAGGGAATGAGGAAAAATTATAATGGAAAATGGAAAAAAAGATTTACTACTAGAAAGTGTCTTGGAGACATACGCTCATATATCAGAGAACATTGAACTGGCCTGTAAGCAATACCGTTGTTTAGCAAAATAAGTAGTTTATGTTCCTCTTATCAGGAATGACTTCATGAGCATTTCTAGAATTCTTAAGTGAGCAGAGAACAGTTGATCCATGCTGCACAGAAATAGAGCTGAAAATTGTCCAAGTTTTTATTACTTTTCCAGAAGAATAATATGTCCTGGTTTTTCCAGCTGCAAATTGGGCAAGTTCCATTTAGTGAATGTTTTTAAATATCCCAAGTATTAATGTTAGAAGTAACACAAGATTCATTTGCTGAGCTTAAAGTAGTTTTTGGAGGTGTGCTTGATGGAACACGAGCTCATCCATGGTGCTCAGAAGACATGGCAGATTACTATTCATTCAAAAGGGCAACTATTTTCTAACATATACAGGAGAAAAATTTGGAGCCAGCCATTGAGATTCAGGACAAACTGTGTCTGAACACTAAAGTTTTAGCATTTTGACATTGCTCTCAATTTTCTTGGGTTTCTATCCGGAAAGCAATGATTTAACGACTAAAGGCTCTGTTTAGCAAAAATGTTCCACTGCTTTTGCAGTGCTTAAGCCAAGAATGTCATGAAACAGCTTTTTGGCACCCAGATGAGCTATTAAGCAGCAGCTCAGCTGGGACCTCAAACCAGGTGCCTCCTGCAGAGAGCACTCAGGAGGTAGACTTTTCATGTTAACAGCTCTCTCCAACCTTGTTCTCTTCGTAGACTTCATTCAGGACTTTGACCTCTCCTTCTGCAAATGCAGCTCTCGGGAATCAGTCCTTTCCAAGACAAATGGTCTTCCTCCTGAGCTCCATATTGTCAGTTTTGTGAGCAGAGTGACTTCCCGCTACTGAGATGACTCATAACACTCTACACATGGTAGCTAACAGCACATACTGAAAGTAGCGTCATTTCTGGATATACACTGAAGAGTGATTAATCAGCAGTTCCTTTAGCTTGTTCTGAAATTTTTCACTGGGGCCCATTTGGTCTTTTCATCACAAGCTAAATTTCATGTGCTCATGAAGAGAGGAGGCAAATCAAAAATGTCATTATGGAAAAAAGGAAGACAAAAAAAGTCTGAGTTTCACAACTGTGATTAAATAAAGCTAATGTTTTTGCCATCTGATTAGAGACGAAGGAATACTTCAAAAAATATTTGCTGAAAGTCACCTGTAGATTTCAGCTGAGAGGGAGCTTGGGGAAAGGGTTTGGGATGGATAAAGTACCTACCTTGTTTGTGGTTTTGATATTTTTTCTTTTTCTGGAAATAAATCGTGCAGCATTTACTGGAGTAGTATGCTGTAAATCAGTATCACAGGGTGTTTGCAGAACATCAGATTCAGGACCACAAGTTTGAAATCACCACATGTGAAAGTACTCAGAACAATCAGGCTCATCCACAAACAAGGAGACTACAGGTGTCTGCTCGAAGCAGCTTCAATGCTGAATGTTTTTCTGTTTGCCCTAGCAAAAAAACAAGTAGTTTCAATGTATGAGATGCATTCAAAACAAGATGGGAGGAATATTAACATCTAGAAAGTGTATTTTAACCTCAGTTCTCCTGAAGAGTCTAGTAGTCCCAGAGTGAGACACCAGTGAGGACAATTTTAATGCTCTCAGTATCAATAAACAATTACCCTGGTAAAATGTTCTTCTATTTATTATGTTTCAGCTCAGAAAAGGAATACTTGAGAAAAATAGTCACCAGCCAATGAGACAGGTGGCAGGGCTAATCTTTTGTCAAAAGGACCATATTAGAAGGGGAAGCAACTTAATACCATGTCAGTGCCAATCAGTATTACATTCATGGAACACTGCAAAGAGAGGGCTTTCAGGCCCTTGCTAATTAATTCACATGGAGATACTAGTAACAGATGCTAAATGTGCGATTAGTCATGGAATCTTTGCTGCCCACTGTAACATAACTATCACAGAAATAAAAGGATTAGAAGCAAGAGCTGTACAGTTCTGAAATTACTTACAAGTAATGTATTTCTGCATTCACCATGATAGTTGTACGCTACAGAAATTTAAGTACTGCGTTCATATTCTGTTTGGCAACTGTAAATTGCTCTGAGCAGACCAAAATGACATGTACAAAAGCCTCTGCTTTGGGAAAAGCATGGCTTAGCTCCACTTTTTAATGTGAAACACATATACTTTGCTTGAGTTTTCTGTTGTAAATATCAATAATTTGTTTCTTCCATTTGGAAACGCTATGAAACAGAGCAACTAATACAAATAGAGAAGGACTGGTTGATGATGTTGTGTTCAGAGGCTGCCTGTGGTGTAGTGACCATGAGGTAATAGAATTTTCAATAAACAGTGAAGCAAGAAAGGGCCTGAACAGAACATTTATCCCGGACTTTCAGTGGGCAGATAGTACCTTGGGAAATAGCCCTTAAAAGTAAGGGGCTCCAGGAAGGCTGGACGTACTTCAAGAATGACATTTTGAAGGCACAGAAACAGGCTGTCCTGATGTGCCGCATGACGAGCCATAGGGGACGAAGAGCGGCCTGGATGAGTAAGCTGCTTCTGAGGGAACTAAGAGAAAAGAAGAGGATGTATCACCTTTGAAAAAAGGGGGAGGTAAATCAGGTTATAGTTAAAGACATTGTTAGGTCACGTAGGAGGAAAATTAGAGAGGCAAAAGCCCAGATGGAACTTAAACTTTCCACTTCTGTGAAGGACAATAAGAATTGTTTTTATAAATATATCAATGGCAAAAAGAAGGGCAGCAAAAACCTCCACTCCTTATTGGATGTGGAAGGAAATATAGTAGCTAAAGATGAGGATAAGGCAAAGGTACTTAATGCTTTCTTTGCCTCTATTTTCAGCAGTAGGGCAGATTGTCTACAGGACAACTGGTCATCTGAACTGATAGATGGGGCCAGGGTTCAGTATAGTCCCCCTATAAACTAGGAGGAAGAAGTTAGAGACCTGCTGAGACACTTGGATCCTCACAAGTCTGTGGGACTGGATGGGATCCACCCTAGGGTGATGAGACAGCTGGCAGACAAGTTCACTAAGCTGCTCTCCATCATTTATCAGCAGTCTTGGCTCATAGGTGAGGTCCCGGGTGACTGGAAGCTGGCCATTGTGACCCCCCATCCACAAGAAGGGCTGGAAGGACGATTCGGGAAATTACAGACCTGTCAACCTGATCTCGGTACCAAGTAAACTTATGGAACAGATAATCCTGGATGCAATCATGCAATACCTACAGGATGACAAGGAAATCAGGCCCAGCCAGCATGAATATAGGAGGGGTTGGTCTTGCCTGACCAACCTGATCTCCTTATATGACCAAGTAACTCTCCTGGTAGATGAGAGGAAGGCTGTGGATGTAGCGCACCTGGACTTCAGTAAAGTTTTCAACACAGTCTCCCATAGTATACTCCTGAAAAAGCTGGCAGCAAGGGGCTTGTCAGGAGTATTCTGTGCTGGGTTAGGAACTGGCTGGCTGGCCGAGCCCTGAGAGTGTTGGTGAATGGTGTCACATCTAGTTGGCGACCAGTCACTGGTGGTGTCCCCGAGGGATCAGTGTTGGCCCTGGTCCTGTTTAGTATCTTTATTGATGATCTTGATGATGGGATTGAGTCCATCACAAGTTTGCAGATGATACCAAGCTCGGAGCAGGTGTCAATCTGTGGGAGTGTAGGAGTGCCCTACAGAGGGACCTGGACAGACTGGAGAGATGGGCAGAATACAATAGGGTGAGATTCCACAAGTCCAAGTGCTGGGTTCTACACTTCTGTCACAATAACCCCACACAGAGCTATAGGCTGGGGATGGAGTGGCTGGAGAGTGGGCAGCAGAAAGAGATTTGGGAGTGTTGGTGGATAGGAAACTCAACATGAGTCAGCAGTGTACCCGGGTGGCCAAGAGGGCCAATGGCATCCTGGCCTGCATTAGGAATGGTGTGGCCAGCAGCACTGGTTAGACCACACCTTGAGTACCGTTTCCAGTTCTGGGCCCCTCAGTTTAAGAAAGATGTCGACATACTAGAACGTGTTCAGAGAAGGGCAACAAGGATGGTGAAGGGGTTGGAGCACAAGCCCTATGAGGAGTGTTGAGGGAACTGGGGTTGTTTAGCCTGGAGAATAGGAGGTTCAGGGATGACCTTACTGCTGTCTATAACTACCTGAAAGGAGGTTGTAGTCAGATGGGGATTGGTCTCTTCTTTCAGGCAACTGGCGACCAAACAAGATGACACAGTCTCAAACTCCCTCAGGGGAGGTTTAGACTTGATATTCGGAGGAGATTCTTCACAGAAAGGGTGATCCACCATTGGAATGGGCTGCCCAGGAAGGTGGTGGAGTCATCATCCCTTGGAAGTGTTTAAGAGTAGGCTGGATGAGGCACTTAGTGACGTGGTTTAGATGATGGGTTGCTGTTGGGTTACAGGTTGGACTTGATGATCTCCAAGGTCTCTTTGAACATTTCTAATACTGTGATACTGTGCTATTACTCTCAGTAATACTGTCCATCAGTCAGGGATTCCTGTGCAATTCTTTCTTCCTTGCTGAGGAGAGAGTACATACATGGAGCTCCAAAGAATCAAAGATTCATTTTGTAAGTCCAATGTTAAAGTTATGTTCTGTTGCAAGCTAGGTCAGCTCCTAAAAAGTATGTAACATCAGGATGAATGGAACCTAGTCTGACAGCTGTGAAAACTTTCATTGCTGGTGCTGCCAAAGCAAATGCTTCAGCTCAGAGTGGCATTCAGCATAGCAGCCACCAAATTCTAGGTTTTTGGATGGAGTGTCATCCAGGAGTGTCATCCACTCTATGCCAAGGCTGCTCTGTGCCCCATCCCCTCTGCCGGCATTCACAGTTGTGTTGTGTTTGGGTGTTATTTATATGTCCTTTACATGAAGTGACAGAGCCTGGAAAGCATGTGCTGATAAATATGGCATGATCCTGAGGGGAGATACTTAAATGAAACAACATATAACTAGATTGTAGCTCAAGTAATTCCAACCTTCAAGTGAGTCCATCAGCTACATGCCAAACCCTCACACAGCTGAAAGCCACAAAACACATACCTTGGAGAGAATAAGAAGGGTTCACAGGTGGCAATAGCAGACTGTGGTTGTACAGGAGTCACTCAGCTACAGCCTGGCAAGGTTTGTGCTCAGTTTGCATCCCGGAGCCAAGACAACACAGAGGGTGACTCTGTGGCCTATTTAACAACAGTTGGCCTTCAGATGCTACAGTACATTTTGTCTGATCAGCATCTTGTTGTTGATCTCTTAACATGACCTCAACACATAAGTTCAATTGTGAAATATTATGCATGTGTGTTCGGTGTTTGGCCAGCCCTAATACAGAGGGACAACAGACCACTCTTTTTATTTTCTTCTCAAGAAAAAATGAAAGAAAAAGCAAAAAAATATGCAAAACTTCTATGTATTGAAGAAGTGAAAACATTCTCTAAGACAGTCATAGTGTTTCTTATGGCTGAGAGAGAGCCTGAATCCAGTAGGAATTTGGCTTCAATGGAATAGATTTGAGCCTGACATATTGCTAACACAAAATCTTCCCAACAGACCTAAGCAGGATGACTCTCCAACTTGTTGGACATCCTGGGAGAGCAAGATGACTGTAATCACAGAAGTTAGCAGCAGCAGAGAACAGAGAGTGCCTGAATGGGAACTGTGAACACAGGACTCTAAGTATTAACTCTACCGGATCTCAGCTTTATCTAGATCAATTTTAAAACATAAGTGCATGCATAGTGTTAAGGAAATGACAAGTCTATTTGACTTTGTACACTATAAACTAAAGCAGTTTCATATGATAGCTAGTGAAAAGTGAAATCATAGGTGGGTTGTCCTAAACTGAGACTAACACCCTGAGAAAAAAAATAAAAGGCATATAGTAGTATCTATGGATAGAATATTCTGTTGATACTAGGCTGTATTTAGTTGTGGGATGTGCTTTGCTTTTTCCACTGCTTTAACTCTGTATTTTATCTTACATTTCCAGGTGGTTTCCTGTGCAAAGTTCAAAGGAGTCTGAGAAATGTTGAATGAAGTTGTTATTCCTGAGTGGAAAGATGAAATGTTTGAAATGCCTTGCAAGGTCAGCTAATATTGAAAAAAAACATTAGAAGATCAAATTTCATTCCACAGAAACTAATTTCCCTATTATAGGAGTAGGAAATAAATGAGGTATATAAGATAGATAATGTGTGCGCTACAGGAAACTAGTCAAGAAGGTATCTGAGGGATTGCCAGTAAGACTTCCCTTTGCTCTGCTAGCTTTGTTGTTGCTTTTTTATCAGCAGAACAGTTTTTTAGTCACAGAACTGCACAAAAGGCTAAGGGTAAATACGACATGGGCTTTTTCTTCCCTTGTGATTCTGGCTCTGCTCAGGTATTTCTACTGCTTGGACTCTCTTACCTTGGCTACGAATATCAGCTCCAGTTTGGTATTTTCAAAGTTGGCTAGGAGGATGCCCTCTGAGAAGGAGAAGGCAATCAATGTTCTTTTTGTGCCTCTTGGAACTTCATTTCACTTTTCCCAGACTATTTCCCAGGATGGCTCATTTTGCACCCTTCCAAAACGAGCTCTGAAAGCCTTGACCAGAGATACATCTCTGGACACTCTGAAAGACCACAGCCATTCAGAAAACACATTTTTCCATTAATACAGATTTTTGTTGTTGTTGTTAAAGCAGGTTTTGCCAGATTTTGTGCTTGCTTCTGGCTGCCTACCTATATACACAGTCTGGCTTAGTTTATCCTCAAAACACAGGATTAAAGTAGGGGATAGAATATTTGGCAGTTACATTTAAGATGTAATGAACAAATCAGTTTGTCATCAGTTTGTAATGGTACAAATATTCGGAGTATTGCAAGACAACTTGAATAATATTGTGCTCTCCGAAGTAAAATGTTAACATTTGTTTAGTGGCAACAGTGGGTAAAAAAGAATTCTTGTTGCTGAAATGTTACATTTCTGTGAGGCTAACCACACTTTGGCCAGCATCAAGCCAGAAATTAGCCCCTCAGTTGCTAAGATTGCAGCCTTATTGTGCAGATTTGATAAAGAAACCCTCCACACTTCCAGCTGCTTGATCTAATTCAGAGAACGGATAAGGGAGTTTACCATTAATTTGGACTTGGTTAAACCTGGTCTAAAAATTGCCCCCCACTATGTTATTGATACAAAAATATGGTACATCTGCTCGTTATGATTGTGTACCTTAATTGCAACCCACATTCCTTAAATAAATTCACACAACTCCAGGGAATGACAGCTGGAGTCAAGTTTGAGTGCAAGTGGTTACCATCAGCTCTGCTCCTCCAGCAGAGCTTGTCCAACCAATAGGAGTTTGAGTTTCTGCATACCTCCTGATTCTTAAATATTTATGAATTTGCTGAATTTAAGTCATTCAGGCAGAACAGTGTGTTGTTGCAAAATTTGTTTCCACTTATACAGTTCATTAAAGCAACAGAGATTTTTGCACAAGCGCATATCTAAAAAGTTCAGACCCTACTAATGACCCAGACATGGTCACTGATTTTATGGTGAAGAAACATCTGTATTTTATCTGTTTTCTTTAAACATTTAAAGAATCTGCAGGAACTTCTTTACCCTGAAACCCGTCATAACCAATCCGTGACAATACAAAAAATCTGCACAGTGCTTGACACTGTATTCTTGAAGTAGTCCCATTGAGTCTTTTCTTTTTCCGTTGCTGAATTTCAAATTTTATTTTAAAGGAAAACAGTTTTGCTTTCAGCAAGATGAATCACAGTAACAGTTTTGAAAGAAATTTCTTTAACTTAGATTAGAAAAATGCTAGTTAAATTTGTCATTGGCTTCACAAAAGAAGCCAAGAACATCTTCACAAGTATTTTAATGTTTATTAAAAAAAAAGCCCTTTTACCTTTGATTCCTATCAACCTATATCAGGTCTGAATTATTTAAGAGAACACAGATGTGACCATTGTTCCATATACGTTCTTATCAAAATTAGGAAACAATACTGAGCCTCTTGATACAAAAGAGGAATTTATGACCTCATTTATTAGTTAAAATAAAGTTTAGCAAATATTAAAGTGCTATTATTGAAGAAAGGGTTTGCCAAGACTGTCATTTGAACTACGGATGATTTTTTTATATTGTCCTTGTTTTAGTGAAACATACATTCAATAACAGAACAAAAGCTGTTTATTGATTATTAAGACCACCCAGAATCCATGAGAGGATTTTAATACATCATTAAGTATGTTCTCCAAACATAAAAATATATACTTATGTTGTTAATTGAACTTTATCCCATGGAAAGAAGTGCCTTCCTTGACATTGGATCATTTATGAAGCAAATAAATACCCAGTGTGGGAGCATTCTCCTTGGTTTTAACAATATGTTAGTCAAAGTTTGAGGAAAATGAAGAATTATTGTTCCTACTCTGAGGTGCTTATTGTCGCAAAATCTTGATATTTTATAAAATTGATTGAGATGACTGAATTTATCTTGCAGCATTTACTAACATGAGACAAAATGTTGTTCCTGTTTTTAAAATGGAAATAACCAAGAGTGGCTAAGTACATAAAATCATACAATTCAGACCTGATTTTTTGGAGTACTTAAAATTTTATAGCATGCTGTATTTTCACAGCACAACTTCTATTGACTCAGCTGCGTTTCTGAGAGCTCAGCATTTCTAAAAGTCAGACCCCAGGTACTTTGAACTGAGTGTTCAGATCTGAGGATAAAACAATCAGTGACTACCTGTGAAAGTGCTGGTAAGTAATTTTCCCACCAGTGCCATCAGCTCACTAGCAAGGCAAGGGACGGAATTCAATTCACCAAAGTGGTAATCTGCTCTCTAAACAAAAAGATTTTCTGTCTTCTCTCTAAGTATCTGCCTTATCTTTGGCTTTATCAAGTAATGAGAAGGAGTATTTTGTCTAGATAACTTGCAAATATTGATGGTCACCTTTTCTATTAGAAATTAACTATGGCTTTTCTGTAAAGTATTAGACACAATACATTATGCAGGATGCTAAGACAGCAGGCATGTTTACTTTCTATAGTGACTGACTTGTTGGGTAAGGCCTCAGTTTTGCTGATGGCTACTTTTCAATTTTCAATGCAAATCCCATCCCTGCGTTTACTTGCACCAAGATTAAAGGAAGACATATGGAAAACAGAAGGCAAAAATAAGAGGTAGAATCATAAGTTCTGTTACACGCTGTTATATTTTAACATCATAGAAAGCCAGCCTGTGCTAAAATATTATATAAAATATTGGCATGAAACTGCGAAGCAGAGGTAAAAGACAAATTCTGACAACAGAAGTGAATCAAACAGTATCCTACACCTAAGCTCAGGAAATCGAGACCATAAATTCAAAAGCTATTTTAGAAATATTTATATGTCTTTCTTTTAAGAAAAAGAAACAAACACACATGTGGAAACAGGTATTACGAGAGGATTTGTAGTTTGTGTTGCCACTTTCTTCTTTTTGGAAGTTTTTGTTTCATTTTATGGTATCTTATCAGTAAAATAGCATTACTTCTATCATTCTTATCACTCAGACATCAATTATTGCCTCATAAAGCTATTACACTTATATGGTCAGGCAATGCTTTTCAGAATTGTTTTTTATTTATTAGAACTGACAGTTCCTATGTACAACCTGGCTCAAATAAATTTGAAACCCACTTTTAAGCCACTCTGACCAAAGCCTATATTTTCCTCTATGGTGTGAAATCTCTGATCTTAGTAATACACATAAAGCTGTCCTGAGACTTCAGGCCGATACCACCAGTAAAAGCCAATCTGCCCAGGATAAGAAGGAACAATCTTCTGTTTTCCTGATTGGTTTGGTGCCTGTTTGCATCCCTCCAGAATTCAACAAAGCCATGGCCAATATTGATTCTACTGATTCCCAGCTCGAAAAGTGCTTTGTCCCCACCAGAGAGCTATCGACTTAATCCGTTGCCTGAAAAAACACAGATACTGCAAGATCAAAGCACAGTGAGCTTTTGGAGCTGGCTGCAACGCAACCTGCTCCCACTGTGGGGAAGAGCAGGAATGCTGCTTTTGGTGACAGCCGCAGTCAGATGGGCTTAGCCAATTGTGAAACCACAGAGTAAGCCTCCCTTTCTTCACTCCTAGCTAGGCCAGCCCAAAGCACAAAACCCCAAACGTTTACTAACGATGTATTATGGCTGGGAAATGAAGCATGCACAGAAGTGTGTGTTTACACAGATATCGGTATGTTCCCAGCTAGGAAATTCACACAAGCTGCTGAGGAAAAATGCAATTACTATTCATAGCTATTCCTCCCACAGGAGAAGTTCCTTCTTTCCATTCGGAATGAATCATCACATATGAGTTACTTCACAGTAAGAAAACATAGAAAACATTTTTAAAACGTGAAAAATTTAAGCCCTAAAATGCTGTGAGTATGTAAGTCAAATTTTCAGCATTTCTAATCATTTTTGTAAATGTAGCTCAACATTTTGTTTTCTTTTTGAGAGTGAGTTGCACGTGGAACACGATCCACTGTTTTAAACCTCAACAATTACTGCAAGATGAGAGAAAGTGAAGAAGAGATGGTTTCCTCCCCTGCTGTAGTCAGCCCCTTTCCTGATTGCGTTCTCTTCTACTCTCAGACTTGTGCAGCAAAGCCACACATGAAGTTGGGTGTCTCAGCAGGGTTTACCAAACCATTGCCATGCCAGGCATGGTTACCCACTGTTCACTGTTGCACCAGCTCCTCCTTCGGTAGACACCCAGCTATCTTTTTTGGTTTGTTACAATTACTTGTTATGGAAGGAAACACCCTTCCTATATGAGTTTTGTCATGAAAAATTTATATTTCTTTGTAACTATCACTTTGTTTAATCTCATTATAACCCTGGAAATTGAACAGGACTCTGCTAGTTTTTCAGAATTTCTCAGAAGAGAAAATTAAGTTATTTAGTTTTGGCATGCCAAAAATTATAGCAATAGCCAACAGAACCCAAAATTTCCTGATCCAGAACATGAATTCATGCTCCACTCATGCTGCTTTGCTGCTTTAGCCAGTTCTTCTCTATTTTCTTTAGTATACAAATTATGTCTAGTATTACGTATCCTAACATACATAAACCACTGTCAACTTGGATGTATGTCTGCCTCTCTATTATTGATACTTGTAAATGAATTTATTATTTACACTATTACAGCATTACCACTTAATCCATACTTTTATATATAAATAAATCTACTCAATCTATGACAGCACTGCTCAAATAATGCTAAAAATACACCACAATTAAAAAGATACTAACTTTTCGGCATTCTCTTCCAAGTCAGTGTTTCAGCTGCCTGGCTGTGTACTGGTAATGAAGATACAATAAAACTAAGAACAATGGAAGTTATGAAAATGCCTTATGATAAATTTCATGTCAGTAGGAAACGTTTACACTGTCATCAAAAAGAAAATATTTGGATATTTTTAATATTGAACATATTATGGTACATGGAAAGACAACAATAAGAGTTGTGATCTATCTAATACAAACATTCTTGTTATTTATGAAGCAGTAAAATAAACCAAACTCTTCCCTGAGGTGATATTTTGTTTAAGAGGTAAACTTATAAAACCATTTAAGTAACCATATAATCACTTTATAAGAAACCTGAGGGCTTCTACTCTGCTGAAAGTTTGTGTGCAGCCTTTTGGTTTTCAAACATCTGATTCCTCCTTAGGCAAAGACAGATACGTTCTATAAGCAGTAGCATGAGAGGAGCACCACAGGCCAGAGTGATGGCAAGAAACAGTCTCTGAATACTGTAAGATGTCACCTATCCCACTGGTGACAGTTCTCCCTGCTATAGACGATGCTCAGTACCTTTTGACTCATAACATGTCAGTACCTTTAGTCTCATAACATGTCCCGTGTCTCATTCTCATCCTTCCTTTCCAAATTCTTACTATAATCTGGATTTTGTGAATAAAATACTCATTCTGCTGTGCTTTAGATTATGTGCAGATTACACTTTTGAGAGGAACTGAGCAATCTAAACTAAAATCTTTTGAGCTATAAAATCAGGAAAAAATGTTAAGACTGATTGTAAGTATAATTTGAAGGAAAAGGAAAACTATGGGTCTTCTGTGCACACAGGTGAGAGGAAAAGGACACAAAAGAGAGACAGAAGTATTTGCTAACAGCATTGCATGGCCTCGTCTGTGCCCAGTTTGTTAGACTTATACTACAGGACACTTGACAGCATAATGATATAAAATTATATAAAATATAAAGGAAAGCAAACACCAATTTTGAAGAAATACCCACTTAGCATTCAGTTCAAATGTCTGCATCTCGAGCTCAGCAATAACAAATTATTTCAGAACAAAGTATACATTTTGCTGGGAGAGTGGAAGGGCCACGGTATATATTTCTATCACATTACATGCCTACTGTTCTGTACTGTTCTGAATCTTAAAATTCACATTAAAGTCACAAGGGCTACTATTGTTTATATTCTTTCCATTTTCATCCCTCATCTGAATATACTCTTCCATTTAAAAAAAATAA
The DNA here is from genome assembly GCA_013390025.1 of Pitta sordida. Lineage (NCBI taxonomy): Eukaryota > Metazoa > Chordata > Aves > Passeriformes > Pittidae > Pitta > Pitta sordida. The sequence continues at coordinate 54,047 of WEKX01025131.1, forward strand.
AAAAAGGTCTTGACACAAGCCTGGGTACAGTGAATTTAAAAGGAAAAAGATTGGTTGCTATTCCTTCCAGTTGTGAAACAGGAATTGCTTTTGTATGAGGCTGGGTCTAACAGAGTGTGACTAAACATTTATAAAATCAAGTAGAGATTGAAATATAGTTTTGTGGTTACTAACATTTTGCAGCAGCATATCAAGTTTCACATTTCATCAGCTGAATAGAGTCTGTGTGCTGGGCTATTGTGGTTCAGTAGCTGACAGCAGTCAAGTAACTGCTGCTCTCTTCCTGGCTTAATCATTTCTATTACACTCAGTGTCAAAACAATAATGTCAGTGAAATGGGCTTGCTGACATTACAGATTAGAACTGAGTGATTCTGAATGTCCTGTGACTGAATTGCATTTTATTTCTAGAAAATTACACATTACAATTGCAAATTAAAGAGCTTAGATCTCAACATACTGTATCAACAAATATGGAGCTGCAGACTCCATGCTGCCGGGGAGATGATCCATCATGAAATTCATGAGTTTTAATGTATACTAACAAGAGAACAACTGCTGAAATACTCAGCCATGTGTTGGAGAGGATCTGAAGAGAAATCAGTGTTATTAGGAGGGATTAATTCAACTACACAAGAGGTGAGAATCCCCGGGGTTATCTCAGAGATTTAAAGGATATTCCATAAAAAGGAAAAAAGAATTCCTAGATTTTCTTTCTTCCCTCTGTGAGCCACCACAATTTATGAAGACAAATCTCCTGAGATTCACTTAAGGAACACATTCAGAGTTTAGAGAGTGGTCACAGCAACAGGATGCAGAATTTCTGAGTGACTGACATCTACTAAATGACAAGAAGTAGCATTTAATGACTGTAGTCACCAAAATGCTTACTGAGAAATAGCAGGGCATCTGCCCTTTAGATGGCATGGAAAGAAATCATGTCTCATAGTACACTCCTACTCTAGTCTTATCATACCCAAGTAAAAAACACAAATTATGAGAAGCTTTGAAATGCAAAAGATGTATTCACAGGATAACTTTCCCTCTGAGTTTTCCTGGAAAACCTGCAAATCAGAAATCATAAAATAATCTGAGATTGCTCACAAACAACAAGGAAGACCAAGGTCATTAAAACCTCAGCAGTTTGTTTCCTTTTAGGGAGAACAACCAAATGCAATGTTTTGTCTAGTTTTAAAGAAAAAGAGCTGCTGCCTCAAAATGGCATTTGTTTACTTTAAAACAAGAAGGGAACTAGAAGGCCTGCTTCAGAAACTCATGTCTAAAAAACTGTTCATTCCTTCTAGGAAAAAGAAATGCAACTGAGTAAATCAGACAAAAGCAGGGTGGATATTTCTGGAAGAATCACTGATTCTTTGATCGTGGGTTAAAGTGTGTGTCTATGAAGAAATAAGATTGAATTTCCTGTTCTCTCTCTTGGATTATTCAAGCTTTAATTCAAGGTAGGTAGAGATAACTATAAGACGAAGACTTTCTTTTGCTTCCCTTCTGGGACTAGATGTGAATACATGCTAGGCAGTAAGTGAAGTCTTAACATCTTCCGTGGTGGTGGGTTCTTTTCCTTGTGGTAGTTCAAGTCTTCTTTTATATTTTCTCCTTCTCTTGTGTACTTTTCCTTCTCATCTCTTTGCCTCCAAACCCACTAGGGCTATTCTTCTTTCCTGACTGATCATTCCTCTAGAGTTTAAATGTCATTTTATTCTTTCCTCTTTTCTAAAACTGAAAAATTATAAACACGTGCAATTGTTTACAAACACATATAGAAAAAACCTTAACTATTTGAGATTTTTTGATGAAAGCAATGGGTCACTTTTGTTCCTCTTAATACCTTATAACTTCTCAAAAATATCCTGTGTGAACATATGCAACTTCTCACATGACCAAAGATGTGAGTTACCGTGAATGCCTGCTGCATTGCGACCTCTCCTTTACGACCCTGCCCATTTGTGAAGCAATTTTTTCGCAATCGAGTTTCATGGATCTGCGAGTTTCCCCAGCTGACACATGCGCTGTGCCTCTGCTTTGCCGAGGGGCGGTGCCGGCTCTCCATGTGAGGCAGGATGGGCCCGGCCCCCCCGGGGAGAGTACACAGGGAGGGCGTGTGGTTTCTCCAGCTCGGTCTGGCGTTTAGAGCCCTGTGGCACCGTGTCCCAGTCCCTGACCCGGTCCTGTGTGCCTCCGTGCCCAGTCCCAACAGTGGAAGGGTCACCCTGCGCTATGTCCCAGGCAGCCACTAAGACCCACCAGTGCAGCACCGCCACAAGACATATGTATATGTATATACAGTGTATGTATGTACATATAATTTATAGAATTAAAAAAGTCTTGTGGAAGCTTTATACGTGCTGACTTTCTCAACAGCTTAAAAAAATTCAAACTGCCTTCAGGGGCTCTGGACTGGGGACAGCAGGGAGGGCCTGGGGGGCTGTGGGACGGAGACGGCCATTGTGGAAGGCAGAGCAGGGCCCTGCATGGCATGAGGCGCCAGGTGGGGATGAGTCCTCCACCTGCCTATGCTTAATTAAGACAGGTCCCTGAGTGTTGCTCGCCTGCCCGTGTGTTCAAGCCGCGAGTGGGCAGTGCTTGTGCATGTGTGTCTGTGTTACTGTTTCCATGGCTCAGGCAGGGAAGGCAATGCAGTCTGTGCCAGGGGACAGCCGGCCGGCACACCCGGTGATGATGTAGCCGCAGCGAAACTGCCCCACAAAAGTGAGGCAAGCGCTGTGTGCTGGGACAGGGCAGCGGTGGGATGTTCCCACACCACTGCCACTGCACCAGGAGGAGGCTTCTGTTCCCCTGCCCTCTGGGACTGTAGGGGCAGTGCTGCCTCTCCCGGCACCGGTGGATGTTAAAGGGAAAGAAACTTCAATACCAACGCCCCCGCCCCGCAGTAAGAGCACGGGGTGTCGCAATGTTGCAAAGTTAAGGTTTTTCCAGGCTCCAAGAATGCTGACCAGAGCTCAGGGACACCCCTTCCCTGCCGCGGAGGCAGGGCAAGCACGCACGGGCCAGTGCGACCACCGGGGCCAGGCTGTGGGGCTGGTGGGGGAACAGCGGCGTGGGGTTTGGGCTGCGAGCACACACAGTCACAGCAGCCGCTCAGAAACAGTTCCCTTTGCTCACCTGTGCTGAGACAGACCATGGGAAGGAGCAGAAAATTGTCTGCAGCGCTCTGGAGTGCCAGGGGTGGAGCAATGGGCATGGCCTGCATGCATATTAATGACCTGCACTTCTTTGCGAGTCTAGCTTTTTGCGAGTCCCGTGGCCTGACCCGTTCCGTGCGAATGGCGGGGTATAACTGTGTAACAATTCTCTCATTCTGCACTGGTTTGTTTTTCTTTTCTTTTCCTGTAGTAAACTTTCTTTAGCTATGCAGTCATAATTAGAAGATGAATTCCCAGGGATTAGTATTCTATCACCTAAGGCAAGACAAATATTAGATGGGGTTTTGTGTTTGGTTTTATAGATACTCTTCTGAATGAGAAAATGCATTAATCTTGCCTGAGCAGAAAGTAAAATTGATTCACAGCCTACAAAAGTTCATATGAATTCAGTATATCATTTACAAGTGCTTCCATACAAGGAAAAAATCAATCATATCATTCATACATGGCTGTGTTTACTTCCAGAAAGCAAAGTAATATGCCATCACTTGCAAGGGTCTCTGAAAGTCCATTTAATGAATCACTTGAAAGAATAAGGCCAAACAAATAATGAACAACAGATTCTCAAAAAAAAATCCCAAACCCCAGCAAAACTAAAGCAAAGATTACAGGTAAAAAAAAAAAAAAAAAAAAAAGTAGGGTATATATGATCCTTATACAGCTTGTAAATTTGTAAGTTATCTATCAGATACTCATGCACTAGTGTCTTGTGAGTAATGTGAAAACAGAGAAGACATAAAGTTTTTGTGTCATCAGTATCATGACAAAGAGCAATGAAAGAGAGAAGGGGAATAGAACAAGACTCCATGAATTTATATAATCCATCATATTATGAAAACAGCATTAAAAGCAAGCCATCTGCATTGCATAATGAAATTTACTTAAACTTTCAGTTAATTCTCACTACTATTATTTTGAACTGGTGTTCAAAAGGCATTAGTCACTCAGCAAAAAACATGACTTTATTTTTTTAAATTATTATGCTTTTAGATTCTCTTCATTTACTTGATAGTTTATGAGCAAATAAGGCAGGAAGGTGTACCTTCAATATTTTCTCTGTGATCTTTCATAAAGGCTAGGTGTATGAAACTCCTGATGTAACTGGGAGAACAAAGAGCTCTATTTTTGTCCAGAAGATGTAATCTTCAGTCCCACATACAAGAGGAAATAACTTAGCTACAGAAGATACTTACACATTTACCAACTCTGATTTGATACTGTTTTTGCAGAAGTTTCATTACTTTTGCTCAGAAGAAGCCATAGCTTTACCCTGTTACATGACTGGCAATTTTCCTTGTGTAATTGAATGAGAAAATTTGTCCTCATTTCATATTTAGCAGAAAGCCAGTCATGCACGTTAAAAACATATAGGTTGTAGCAAGGAATAGAGTGCAGGAATACAACTATTTGTTATGGTCATAGAACATCTGTTGCTCTCTCCCCATGGGTGGTCCAGCACCAAAAAATTCCCAGCTTTTGCGCCTTTTGCTATCCAATCCAGATAAAGTAGAGTTGTATTGTATCCTGATTAGTGCTACTTGCTCTTTTCCACAGGCTAATACTGCTAATAGATGAACCTATCACACAGATCCAATCATAAAACCCAACACCTTAAGTTAAAGCACAAAGTGCAAGAGTATATATGAATAAAAATACACAATTTATCCTCCACAGTGAGTTCTGATTAATTTCTTTTTACAGTTACAAATATGCTCTCTGCTTTTGTCTGTCACTATTTTCCCAGTGCTTTGTCCATAAGGCAATTCTTTTCTTCCTACGCTTAACTGTAGTGGTGGTGGTTCCTTGGGTCACAGTTAAGCTGTTTGACTCCACAAAAGTGAGTGCAATATGATCTTTCAAATGGTTAGTTATGACTCTTTAGCATTACCTCTGCCTTTTGTCTGCATCTGTCTTTTACTTCCCTTTGTCTCCCCACCCCCTCTTCCACATTCACGGGATAGAAGGGGACTCTTCTCATGCAGCAGAGTGCTAAAACTCTCTCCAGATGCTTCAGTTACATCATTCCCAGTAGCTATCTCTCCAGAAATGCAATGAAAGGATGTTTCTTTGTAAAGAATGCTCCCAGTATTAAGCCTTTATTAATGTGAGGCGTTTCCTTTCAAGTGCCTATGGCAAACTCAGTAGTAAAAATGATAACAGAACCTGAATTAATAAACTACAAACCTCCCCACTTGTTTGTGGACAACAGATTGGAATGCTGCTCTGTTATGAGAATGGGCAACAAGGGAGGCCTCTTGGATCTCTCAAAATCCGAAGTTCCTTGTTGCAGACAAGTCAGAGTGAGTGATTATGCACTGATTTTCAGCAAAGAGTTACCAAATCCTCAAGCATTCCTCAAACATTTCTTTGCTCCTATGGTCACTTTTACCTTCTTCTGACCCTCAAAGGTCAGTCAATGCCTTCCTCCTGTCTGTTTCCATTTTCATCACTTTCCCCCAAAAGAATGGATACAATAAACCAATTGGGCATGTCAGGTAACTTTTGCAATAAAGCACATTATCTTCCAGTGTCACTTCAGCCAGAGTGAATTAGAGAGACTGAAAACACATTAAGGTGCTGGGCTTTAACCAACTTTGGCGCATCCAGAAGAAATATAAAGGCTGGCTTTGATTTCCTCTGCATCCCTGCCCTGGACAGGCTCATTTCTTTTCCATGGGATGGGAGGTATAGCTTGGGTGGGGTGCAGCATCCTTTCCACTCCTTGGCCAACCATCAGCTATCCTACAAATCGTCCTGCCCACCCACTGACCCAACATTCTGCTCAGGGATAATCACTAAAATGTCCAGACAGTCCTACAGGGCACAGAGGTCAACACAATATCCCCATGTGACCTCCTGGTGTCCTAGTAGGCCATGACATGGCTCACAAGGTACTTCTGAGCAGTCACCCCTCAAGAAGTGGTTTTATGCCAGGACAGTTGCCTTTGGGCTATAGCCTTGGGACTGTCACCTTGGGACCAAGAACATATCCAAGGCCGCCAGATGTCAAAACAAGCTGCAAAAATAAATTCAGGGGAAAAATTGCCTTCTAAAGACAAAAGTTTTTACACTACCACAGACCTTCTACTCTCCTTTAAGGCATAGGTCCACATACAAAGCAACAGTCTGGTTTCAAAAAATAATCCTAGGAAATCTTTACCAATAATTTCTGTGGAAAAAAGTAATTAAAAATCAGATTTAATTTTCTAATAAATTACTATGACTAAGTTAATTTTTTTTTTCACTTAGAATAAAAAGACCAATGTTCTTTTTGGTAAGCGCTAATTAAGTCCAGGTATGTGATCTAGGAAATACAGAGCTGTGTAACCTGATGGAAACAATCATTTTCAATTGTCAGGACACTTCTGCTTCTTTTCACCCTGGTTTCAAGTACATCTGGTTTCCACCTGTTCTACAGAAAGTTAGTTCCTCCTTTTTTCAAATGTGAGTATATGTTCTCTGGTTTTGACCATGACTCTCCAGTGGCATTTAACTCAAAAAAGTCAGCTCCACCTGGAATATGGATGAAGCAAGATGAGAAGAAGATGGGTGCTACAGGAAATTCATTCTATTCATGAAGGAACATTACAAACTTCAAAAGGGCAGTTTAGTTGGCACATGAATACACCGAGCCTCTCTGATGCAAAACTTACAGTGCTTCAGTTTTAAGAACTGGATTTATATTTTGACTAATGCCCTCCAGAAATCTGATTTAGTTGATGTCAAAGTTTCACATCCTCTGCACAAGTTTTGCAATCTGTCCTGACTGTATGTATCACATGTGATAGGAGGTTTTCCAGGACAAAGTATGTTTTCTCTCTCCATGACTATGTCCTAGATGCTCTTCCATTTTCCACCAGGAGTGGCATTTATTCAAGATGATTGTGAGATTTTGAGACCTGGTAAAAATATCAAGTTCATTTTAATTATCCCTCATAAAGGCTAGAATTTTATCCACCTTAAATGCAGAGCTGACTTCAGAACTGAAGCTGGAACATGAGAATTTCAGCTTAGATGTAAGGAAAAGATTATTTACCATTAAGATCATTGAACACTGGGACAGGAGTTGAGAAAGGCTATGAAACATCCATCTTTATAAATACATGAAACTCAGCAGGATATACAATATAACTCAGCAGGTGCTGAACACCCTAAGTTTTGTATAGCAGGAGTGAATTACAGACTTCCAGAAGTCTGCTTTCCACCGACACTATTCAGTAGTCTGATTTTCAGCATGGCTTTTGTTCTACTAAATGAAAATATAACAACTGCGCAGACTGTGACATGAACATATAAAGGTAAAGAATTTCTGCTTTGTTTTTTGTTTCCACTTTTAGCAGAAAGGTCTGCCCACAGTTTTTGCAGTCTGCAAAAACTTCTGGTGGACAGGCGCAGCACTTTCAAAAATGAGACTGTAGATCTTTAGAGTACTCCAACATTGTGACACTTGGCTTTGTAAGGCTGGAGAAACTAAGACAGTCCCCCATCAGGTACCACATTCAGGACAACTCTTTGGCCCTGTTCTAGAAATGAAGTTTTACATATCAGGTTCCTTCAGAGGAAAACAGGCTGTAATACTAATGCGAAAGAGGAAGCAGCTGTCCAGAGTATCATCTGTTAATGTGGAAGTTTCTGGAAAGAATCTTTTTCTGCTTGGTATTGATACAATTGAGCTGATTAGGGAAATTGATGTTTTCCCAAGGCAGCTGTGCTGATGCAATCACTGAAATGGGCAAACCTCTGCTATTTTCAAAATACAACTTAATCCCTTATTCCCTGAAGGCCTAGATAGTCCTAGAATAACAGTCCATATCACAGAGGTGTGTGATGCAGCATTACAATGTTATAAACGAAGATAAAGTGCTACTACACCTTTGTGCAGATTGCAGTGCAGGTGCTTTTGCAAATCTTGGCTTTGATGATGACCCACTGAGGAATTTATTTAAATGACATTTCCTGATTTTATTTTTACTGTTCAGAGCATGATCTGTGCCCACTAATCAGAATCTGGCTTGAATAAAAAATGTTTTCAAGGCTCTATCTGCAGGCCCAACACCATGCACAAAACCTGATATAATTATGAAGACAGCAGTGACTCAAATATGGAGAGAAAGTTGCACTGTCTACAAGTGGGCATGCAGCCATGCAGGTAAAGACTCGGACAAAAACTTAAATGATTTAAAGTAATTGAATGATGGCAACACTTCATTGCGTATTAAGCAACTGATTCAGACAGAACAGCACATAGTGTTATAAATGTTGTTTTCAAAGATCCACATCACAGGCATGAGCTGGTACTTCTGTGCTAGTATTTTAGTTCTGATCAGGGCTGCTTTTGAGAGGAGACTTGGACCGAGACACTGTGTTTTCATTCACATCCTAGAACAGTCTTGGTTTGCATAAACTGACCTGAGTTTCTGTTGTAGCATTGCGCAAAGTGGATGCACAGGAATCATGAGTTTTCACATGTACGAAGGAGTTGGGAGGTAGATGTGTCTGATTTGGTCATCCTCTGACAACCTAGTGTAAGGAATCAGATTCTGAAGTCATCACATAGAGAAAACACTTTATTATTTAGTTAGACTTCTTCAAAGCATGTGAAATCTCTCAACAAGAGTAAGAACAGCAAACTGACTCTGCATGTTAGTAATTCTAAAGTAAGAGCAGGTGGAAAGTGTTGACCAGAGTCTTTGAACACAGCCTTTAGAATGCTCACACCAGCATTCTTTGGCTGCAGTTCCACAACTGCTGATGCTGGTTATTGGGCACTTTTCAATCACAGCACAAAAGGTCTGACTCACATCAGAAAAAGGTAAACAATTACATTTCTCTTGAAGTAACAAGAATGGAAATTTATGCATAAAGCCAACTTTGTACTTATATTCAGGCTGCACAGTGACATGGAATATCTTATCCATGTAGTCTGTTATTGCAAAGTTAAGTCATCTAAAGGTATGGAGCAAATTTGAAATAGTAAGTGACTTTACTTGGGATCAGCAGTTTGAACTGTATGGCTGTGTTATCTTTGTTCCAGTGCTGTAAGTAATGGATTTATTATCAAGAACTCTTTGGAGAATCAGAAAAATGTGCTCTCTACTAAACCAATGGAAATGTCTGATTCACATCTGCTGCAGCAAGCAGTTATGTATTTTTCCTTCTGCCACCCATGTTCCTCATCTGTATGCTTCATGCAGGAAAGATGATCTGAGCAATTACAGACCTTTCAGCCTGACCTCAGTCCTGTGCAAAGTCATGGAACGGATAGTCTTGTGTGCTATTACGCAGCAACTGCAAAACGACCATGACATTAGAACTAGTCAGCATGCATTTAGGAGAGGCAGGTCTTGCCTGACAAACCTAATCTCCTTTTATGATCTGGTGACTCGGCTGGTTGATGATAAAAAGGCTGTGGATGTTGTGTACTTAGACCTTAGCAGAGCCTTTGACATGGTTTCCCATAATAAGCTTCAGGAGAAACTCATAGAGCATGGACTGGATGGAAACACTTTATACTGGGTTAGGAATTGGTTGGATGGACGAGCTCAGAGAGTGTTGGTGAAGGGTGCCACGTCCAGCTGGCAGCCAGTAACTAGCGGAGTCCCACAGGGATCAGGGCTTGGCCCNTTGCCACCAGATGGATGTGGATCTCTTCTCTCAGGCTGACAACACCAGAACGAGAGGACATGGCCTTAAGCTACGCCAGGGGAGGCTTAGACTGAATGTTCGGAAGAGGTTTTTCACAGAGAGAGTGATCGCTTTTTGGAATGGACTGCCCAGGGAGGTGGTGGAGTTGCTGTCCCTGGTGGTGTTTAAGAGAAGACTCGATGAGGAGCTTAGTGACATGGTCTAGCTGTGGGGGTGTTGGGCTGGACAGTCCTGTGGGTCCCTTCCGGCTTGGAGGGGTCTGTGAGCCTGTGAGGGATCTAGGTTTATGTTCACAGCCCTGGGCTGTGGGTTTGGTCTTTGTATGAGCTTTAGTTGGTGAGTTGGACTAGATGATCCTTGTGGGTCCCTTCCAACTCATAGTAATCTGTGATTCTGTGATTCTGTGATTTTCTACCAGTTGCAAACATGGATGTCAGAGAGAGCCGAAAAAGTGCCACTGCACTTCAGTCTGCTGCCCCAGTGATGCAATCCCCTTGATGCTTGGTGTGGTGGCAAAGACCTCCACGAGACAGCTGAGGAGTGGCTGGGGGCAACCAGGCACATACAAGGAGAAATTACTGCCACACCATAATGCCACAGCTGTGGGAGGGGCATAGCCAGACCGCCAACCAGGAGCAGGACTGTGGTCTCCCTCCACTTATTCACCTCACATGAAGGACTGTGATTCAGTAGGTAACCTTCTTTAGGAAGGACTTTGTGCTAGTCTTACATAAATATCTTCAAGCATGTTCCACTAGCTTTCACTTAAATATAAATTATATTTGCTGTCATTGGACAGCCATTTAGCACAAGTATATATTCCAGGTAATTTAATTACTGTCCAAAGTAATTTGATGAATATTTAAACACCCCCCACCCCCCAGATATATTCTAGGAAACTACAGGCTTTCTATGAACAATTCCCTTATAGACAGATGAAGATAATTGAGTGAATACCTGTCAATTATTTATTCACTCAGATTTGTGCTATCTAAGAAGTAGAAGGCAGGGGGGAAATTTTTGCTTTCTCTTTACATCAGATTTCAGGGGAGAGAAAGAGAAACTTGCTGACAAGATTTTATGTTTATTTGGTGGGTAGCAAATTGAAAGCAGACTGAAAAAATTCAACAAACCCAACAAAAACAAAAATAAGGCAAAATCAATCCAGCAGTTGCAACAGAATATTTAGTCTAGAAAAGTAAGTCCTGATATGCTCCAGGATTTTCATTGTTTCCATGTCTTATCCAGAAAGACCTAACACCTTAAATAATTGGCCACCACCTGATGTATGAGAATAATAGTCCCATCATTCTGAGATTTGCTCAGAATTAGCTGAATGACTTAATTCAGCATCATCTAGGAGGATGCTGTTCCTCTACCTGTTCTCATCAAGGGCTGTATCTGTGCGGGATGGCTGTGTGAGAATCTCCTCAGTCCTGAGATGCATGGGTAATATTTTTGCATCCCATGCTGTCTATTTTTTTTTTAATGACTCTTCTGGTCAGTTAGCAACAGCTGCTATAAAAAGAGCAGCTTAATCTCCATTATTATGGCAATCTCACATTAATAATTAGTTTGTAGGAGGAACTGTGTGTACATTACTCTATAAAAGCCATTCTATAATATGCTATCAACCAAGATATATTCTCAGTAAGAGGCAAATTTTATGGAACAGGCTGCCAAAATATTATGGAGTATATACAAAGAAGTGCTTTCATTTACTAGCCAGTGCATATGCCATTTCAAATGCAGAGAAAATGCTTAACTGAATGTTTATTATTAATTAGAACTGACCTAATGATTAACTTCTATTAATAGAGCCAATCCTGCTTAGAGGCAAGCAATATTACTTACAAATTCTCAAATGCACTTTTCTGTTACCCACCTAGTTGTGCCTGAAACTAGATATTTACATCAGATTTGGGCCCTCCTCTTGGCGCAGTCTTGGAGTGGGTCAGCTGGTGCTGCAGAGGATAACTGGTAAATCCAAAATCCGAAATGCAGGCGAGTATCATACGCAAAGAATCAAAGCTAATTCGAGCAATTAAATTGGCTGAAAAACATAGACAGTTCATGATGATCAAAGTGGTATTTATTTAATCAGCTCTCTGGCCTCCTAGGGTCTAAGAAAAAGTCAGAGGCAGGATGGAAGGTGTAACACTGTGTAATAAAAATTCTGGTAAGAATATTTCCCACTCCAGGAAGCCCTGAATTTCTGTGTCAACAGAAGTAAGCAAATAGATATTGTGCAATCGCTCGATTGTGCAATTTGGCACTTCTGTTTGATGATTTAAAAGATCTTGTAAGAGCAGGTGAATAATTTACCCTGTCCCAAGTGGAGCTACTCTGGATAATAATTTCAAAAATACTTCAATGCTTCAGAAAACCTTAGAAGTGACAGACAATGCTAGCAAACACAAATTCTATTTTACTCGGGAGCAGTAAAATGACTCTGATCATTTTAGGGAATGAGGTTTTAGGACAGCGAAGTACTCTAGTACAAGAGTATGAGAATGGGGAAATACACCGGAAAAAGAGAGGATAATGACCCAGATACAATGAAAACGAAGATGATGAACCAAATAATATTGCATAGACTATAAAGGCAAATACAATTCCTAAGCACTGAATATGAGGGACTTCTGAAAACCTTATGCTCTCTGTTTTACAGACCTCAAATCGGAAAATAGTAACCACAATGAAAAAAGGTGCTAATATTAAAATATAGGCTTAAAATGCTTATTCATGCCACACGTCTGCATATCTTACTACTGGAAACCAAGGTATTTATGGTATTAGTAGTTTGTTTTCACCACATATAATATTAGTTTGATCAATGCCTGGCTTAGGCAAAAAAATAAAACTTAAGTGTTGTGAAGATTTCAATATAATGAAATGTGTAACTGTTATTTCTCAGATTCATGGATGGTAACTTGCTTTGAGACTTTCAAGCATCCTCATATCTTCAGGCATTAGTCTGGGGAATGAGACACTGGAGAGCAGTGCCATGGAAAGGGACTTGGTCCTGGTTGATGGCAAGTTGAATATGAATCATCATATTCCTGGCAGCCAGGGGGGCCAACCATGTCTGATTCTTGGAGTTGTCCTGTGAAGGAATTGAACTCGATGATCTTTGTGGGTCCCTTCCAATTCAGAATATTCTGTAATTCTGTGGATCTGTGATTTTGAAGAAGCAGAGCAGTTGACGTTGAAAATTCAGACTTATCTGCATGTTTCATCTAAGAATCTCAAACTCTTAAGGAATGTTTTTTTAAGAGCTACTGATGTCACTGGAATGGGGAAGACCCAATCTACTCAGGAGGTCCTGGACCCTTTGTGTGTTTAAGATTAGGCAGGAGAAGTATCTCCTGAGAGTGATGTTGGAGTATCTGATCTTAGTAGAATCAGAATATGAGCGGAATAACTAATATAAACTGCATTCCCTCCAACTGTATTTCCTTTGATGCAACTCAGCAGTGTTAATTTGCAGTCTTGCAAGGGAAAAAAACCCAAAACCCAAACGCATCTAATGCAATGTTTCATGACCTCTGCTACTTGAAGAAATATTCATAATTGAGTACCTCAAAGCTGTTACTTTTTTGTTGCTTCCACATGCTGAAAACCCATTTCATACTGCTAAAGCTCATAAATTATGTGTTTTCAAGTTAAGCAAAACCAGTTTTTGCATATTTTAGAGGGAAGCACGGGATTGTTGGCTGCTCCCTATGTTTGGCAGCTGGATATACCGCTTAGCGGAGGGGTCAGGCAGTGGGACACGGCCCCACGGGAGAGGGATGGGGATGACTCGGGGGTCGCCAGCTGCCCGTTCCCAAACAAGAAGGAGGATGATGGGCCGGGGTTTGGAAGGCATTTCGGAAAAGGGAAGGAAACTGGGCTTTCCATCCCTCTGCCTCAGCCGCCGGCCCGCGGGTTTAGCCGGGGAGTTGTTGCCATCTAATGGTGGAGACTGGGCAGTAACGCAGCGCTGTCGGGGCTGGAAAACGAAGCACGTCCCGCGGAGAGCAGAACCCCTGGAAGAGCTCGTGGAGGTTCCTTCTTGCTTCTAAAAGAAACCCGACCCGGAAGCCACCAAAGGACCTGGAAGACTTTCGTTAGCTTCAAACAATATATTTTAACAAGGCAAACTCCCCTAAGCTTGTTGTACCAGTCAGATCAGACAACCCCATAGCCACCATGTATGCTGTGGGCACTAACAGGCTCAGTGGAAGATTGCAAGAAGATGGTAATTTGGGGGCTCTCACACTTAGAAGCAGCGTCCGGAAAACCTTATCAGGCCTCCAGAGAGGATTAAGTGTTCTGTTTTAAGCGGGGGATTTTTATTTCCAAATAAGCTTCTCTTGCAAAAAAAACCCCAAACAAAACCAAATTCAACAAATCAAAACACAAACAATCCCAAACCAACCAATCAACCAATGAGCTAAACAAAAGTATAGTAACAAAAAGCACCTAACAAAATCCAAAAGTATCACTCTCTTGGTCACCCCCTGTGAAGTGACAGAAAACAAAGATCACATTACATAATATTGTTATTTGAAGATCAGAAGAATCATTAAATTAATGAGAAGTTAATGAACTTCAAAGTCTGATAAGAATATTATATTATCTCAAGACCAATGTGCCAAACAGAAGACAAAGAGATCTTCTCACTGTTGTTTGGCATATGTGATAGCAACCAAAACCCACTCCTGGTCTTGATGTGCAAAGCACGTAACTATCAAAACTGCAAGAGTAGAGGTTAGATAAACAACATAAACATAAACCCAGATTAACTCTCGATTTTTATCTTGATTTATAGATATATACTGCATCTATTTATAGACTTATAATGAGTATCTTCTTATTTTTTTCTTATTGCAGGAATTATACTGGGAATAAAATTGAGAACAGAATGGTTGAGCCAGAAATGACCCAGGAACTCCCATCTGTCACTATAAACCTCCATGTGTGCATATGGTGAGTACAGCTTCTCAGTGTGACAAGTATAGAATCTCTGCAGTTTGTTGCTGCATAAGGCTATGATGGCAGATGTGGTTGCTATCCAATGAAAAGACCAGTAAATCTCTTGAAGACTCAAGAACTGATCTCTTGTCCTCTGGGTCACTGCCAGGAACTCTGGCCAGACCACCTGAGCACGTGTGCCTTGGTGCTTGCATGCCGGCTGGATTATGTGAACACACGCAAGTTGGATCTTGTGAGTATGTGGGTGACAGAGTGTGAGTGAGTGAAAACAGTTTTGGTTCAGGTCAGATTCCTCCTTCCCAACTGCAAAGTCTCACAGTTCAGCTTTCCACATTGCTACTATAATCCTCCAATTAATTGCAAGGTAACATAATCGAGTCCACACTCTGAGCTGTGGGAAGGGAAGTTTCTTCGATATTTCTCTTCATCTTTAGATGCTGTTTGTGGCTGAGATGCCAGCTCATTATGAAAGCAGAACAATAAAAATTATTGTGTGACAATTAGCCAAGAATGAGCCCTGACCTGGATATTATTCAAGAGAAGGGTAAAACATCAGAAACAGGTAACAATTTGGTTGCTCTGTATCCAAACAGTTTGATGGCCCTCTAGGTATCAACAAAAGTATCTCTGTCCAAACAGATGCAAACAGAAGAAAAGAAATCTTAATTTAATTGGTGCTTCCAGGGATGCGATTACAGTATTCCTTGATTTAAATTTAAAATTCAAGGTAAAATTCAAGACAAAATTGCAGGTAATGCAAACTTGCATGTAAGAACTGCAACAGATGATTTATAGAGTACCAAAGGTAAATATAAAAGAAAATGGTGAAGTTTCCAGAAAATTCTATGTATGTAGTAAATGTAGTTTTTCACAGTAATGCTGAAATTTGTTAGGATTGTGCAAGACATTGGCAGACTTCAGCATGTAGCATTTTCTTTAAGTAACTCTAAACTTGGGGTGCCAAGGCTTCCACATGTTATCCTGAGCAATTAGTGCCAAGTCACACTAACCAGTGGCTCCAGCAAGCCTCCATCAGGACAACACTGGTGCACACATCTTGTGGGAATTTTCGAATGGCAAACACAGTGGAAAACTCTAGGGTTCTATTATTATATTGCAGTTACCAATAAAGACATATTGCAAGAAAAATCTTTTATTTTGAATTTCAGGTTTGAGGCCTTCTTTCACTGAGATTGACGGGCTCAGAGAAAGATGCATCTAGTGGGGGAGACCATACATCTCCCACCAGCCTGTGCCCACCAGGAACCATCTTTAGGAATGTAGTAGCATAAGATGATGACAGAGCAGAAGCAGGAGGGAAGAGTATGGCAAGGTGCTTGTGCAGCCTCTGCTATTATGTCTGGGGTTGGGGCTTCTTTTGTTGTGGGGTTGGGGGTTTTTTGTTGTTGTGTTGGGTTTGGGGAGATTTTTTGCAATCTGTTCAAGAATCCTTCCACTGTTCATTTCAAAAGTCAGTACCTCAAGACAGGTAACAATTTGAACGTTCTTCTGTGTTTCCTCTTTTCTATAAATCTGTAAGGAAGGCTGTATCTGCAAACCCATCTGGCAGTCAGGGCTATACATGCCAAAATATAACGTGCAAACTATCTGCAGGTTTTGTTTCAGGCTTTTTGCAAATCATGTATCCTATGAAACCACCTCACCTTGCTTGAGATCATAGTCCTGCTGTGAGAAATACCATGTCCTCTGAGTGACCTGGAATGTTTGTTTTTGTTGGCTAGATGACAATACATGGGAGATAGTGAATAAAAACCACATTGTATGATTCGATTCAACTATAAGGTTCTCTTTTCTTTCTCTTCAGGAGAAGCAGAAAAAGTCTTTAGACCTTTCACTTTATGGCAAAGATCTGCTGAGTTAAACTGAAAGGACAATATAAATTCAGCGAAATGACTCTTTTATCCAGACCACTGATATATTTGAAGTATTGAAGAGGGAAGAAAATATGTAAAGAACTTACAGTTCCTTGGAGAGAATTAGCTTTTAGGCCACTTAAAATGGTTTAACATTAAATATCATTGAGATCGGGGTGGGGAGTGGTGTTAGGTGTTTTTTGTGCTTCCTCCCCATCTTGAATTGCACTTGGATAAGAAATCCTTCAGGAGTATAGCTCTTTTTCACACAAGAGTCTAAGATGGAATTTATTCTACAATGGCATCCATGGATGTTATATCTTCTTTGCTATTATTACATAATTTACTCTTATCTAATAATTTACTCTCATCTAATCTGAAAGATATCAAAAAATGGAACTTGCTGAAGTCCATTCAGTTGTACTCAATAGATACTCTTTTGTACTTCAAACAGCATTCTACTTGAATAAAAAGCAGTATGTCTGTCTCTCATCTCTACTTCTTTGAGTAGTTCCCTTCAATATGTTGAGACATTTACTAAATCTTTCTTGTGAAAATTCCTTGTTGTAGATAATATGATCTGCTTGTGGAATTATTTTTGTATTGTAAAATCATTCAAGACATGCTAGATATTTTCCCAAATGAGAAACACATTCATGATTTTTGTCCCCAAAAGCTACAAGTTTGGGAAAGTTAATTTAATTTTCAAAATGTAAGTCATGTTTGGCAAATGGGACATACCCATCAGATAAGGGGATCTCCTCCCCTTATGGACTTCAGGACCATCCTGTCAGCAAATTAATCTGCTAGATATTCGTAAGAAGTTACCTCAAAAGAGAACAAAGTCCACCTGGCAAAGTCATGGACTCATAAAAACATAAATAAATGTAACAATTTCATCTCACTCTTAATAAATCCTCATCAGCCTGCTGTCTAATGTTGCTTAGTTTCTGAAACAACCCTGCAGGGAGAAGCAAAGTTAATCAACAGTGTAGGCAAAGGTAGAAATCATGTCCCAACCCTACAGTGCAAAGCTGATGCCTAATTGCTGTTGTGTAGCAACAAACAAAATAGGAAAAAAACCCCAAACTATATAAATCAGAACTTTTAAACTTTGAAATACGTAAAAAATCCACTTTAGTACAGTGGTGAGTGTCCCCGCCTCTCATGCGGGAGACCGGGAGTTTGATTCCCACCGGGGAGGAAATGGTGCTGTTTAAGAGTTGGACTCAATGATCCTTGTGGGTACTTTCCAACTCAGAATATTCTGTGAATTCTGTGAATTACCAAAGCAAATATACACTGAAAGATAAACTGAGAAGTGAGGAGCCAAAGGATGGAGGAAAAGTTTAAGGATTCTTCAAGGAGGCCAGGAACACAGCACAGGAGATCTGACTATTCGTGCTCCTGGAACAGTTCCAATTGTCCTAAGTTAGAGGCTGAATGAAATGCAAGGTGGTCTGCCAGAAGACCAGCAGAAAATAAATAACTTTATCATCATTTAAGGTGATAAAGTAAGCAGAGATCAAATAAATAAGTGAATTTTTTACTGTGTTCAAGAATTAAGATTCCAGGAGAGATAGACAAATATTTCTCCATATCTGGCAGATGAGATGGGAAAAACAGAGCATTCATGTAGATTACCACTGTAGTTTTGCACTCAGGGTGTTTCACCGGAAATCAGAATTTACTCCTAGTGATACAGAGAGTAGAAAGGAGTGCATAGGGACAGTCTTGACTCTGGATGGCCAGTACAAAGTGCAACTTGTCACAAATACTTTATAGTGGTGACCAAAAGGAGTTGGGTATGCACCTCCCCTGGCGTAGCTTGAGGCCGTGCCCTCTCGTTCTGGTGTCGTCAGACTGGAAGAAGAGGTCTACCCCCATTTGGCTGCAACCTTCCTGCAGGTAGTTGTAAACAGTAATGAGGTCCCCTCTGAGCCTCCTCTTCTCCAGACTGAACAGTCCCAGTTCCTGTAGTCGCTCCCCATAGGGCCTGCCCTCCAGTCCCTTCACCATCCTCGTTGCCCTTCTCTGGACCCTCTCAAGCAGCTCAACATCCCTCTTAAACTGGGGAGCCCAGAACTGCACACAGTACTCAAGATGAGGTCTGACCAGCGCTGTGTACAGGGGAAGGACAACCTCCCTGGACCGACTGACCACACTGTTCCTGATGCAGGCCAGGATGCCATTGGCCTTCTTAGCCACCTGGGCACACTGCTGGCTCATATTGAGTTTCCTATCAATCAGTACATCTATGCTGCCTTGAACAAAAAAAGTATATTTTTCCTAAATTTCTTCCCTTGCGTGTGCACTAGAAAAATGGACTGGTAAGGGAAGTCCTAAATTTGTCACCTCTTTGTAGTTTACAAAGATTTTTTCTTCCCTACTCAAATGTGCTGAGTAGTCCCTACGATGCCCAGGCAGGCTTTCTGTATTTCCAGCCATATCTCTGGTGTGCAGCATACAAAAAACCCAGGTCTTGCTCTTTCACTGAAAGAAGTATAGCTGACTGGTGTTCAATATGTTGCTCTGTTTCCTTATGAAAATAAAATCTTAAGAAACAACGTTGATGCATGTGGTCAGAAGAAGCATAAGTTCATGCCTCCATAACATTACCTTTTACCCATTTACATACATGCACATGCATACACAAATATGAGCTATATAGATATAGAGATATATTTACACATACCTAATTAAACACATCAACTTAACATTGTCTGTGATCTGAGGCATTCTGGGGAGTGCTTGCAGACATAAAAGGCTTACCGAGAGATAGGATCCATCCTCTAAATTTTAGACTTTGCAAAAAAAATGTTATTCTCAGATAGATTTCTGACTTTTCATTCTCTGAGGCCTGTGTCTAAGGAATAACTGTCTGCAGAAGTCATTGAAGAAAACAGTTTTATGCTATCACTTATCCAGCAGCTTTATAAAGGAGAAGATAATGTGTTATAATAAAAAATCTCTAACAGAATAACAAAATATTCTAGATATGTGTGAATGTATAAAAAAATCTTATTACATCATCTAACACAGAATCACAGAATCACAGAATCAGTAAGGTTGGAAAAGACCATAGAGATCATCAAGTCCAACCTATCACCTGTTATCTAATCTAATCTAATCTAATCTAATCTAATCTAATCTAATCTAATCTAATCACAGTAGAGATGCTTAAAATTGTCCCATTTCAGTACTTGTTGCATTAAAATATCATCTGGCTTTAATTAACAAAAAGCTAATAATTCCAAAAAATAACCTGTGAACCTGTGAACCCTCCAAGCCCTCATCAGACACATAAATGAATGCATAAAGTGGAGGGTGTAGGGAGAAGTCAGATAAGTTGACAGAAGATTTGTAGGATCAAATAGAGACTATTTGCAGATCTGGTAGTTCTGTGACCTTCTGGGCTACATCAAACCAGGTTCTCCATGGGATAATACTGTAGCAGCTTTCCTTACAACACGGCTTAAAAATGCTTCTTTTTTTCTCAATGACATTAGAAAGCAGAATGGGAGAGCGAAGATAACACAGCCTGAGGCAGAACAACTTTTTCTGCCCAGAGTGTAGTGAGTGCTCCCTGCTCTCAGGTTGGTAAAAAAAGGATAAAAAGTGATAGCACAGATTTGTTGTCCTAACAAACTCTTAACTTTGACTGAAGGATGGCAAGTTGCAGTATAGATAAGTTTCAAAATATTGTTCCTATTCCTCTAACATCTCTTTACTGATTAATAACTGCAATAATTTTTTCATGCATGTTTATAAATAAACTGTCTGTGTTCAAGTCAGCAAAGTACAAGCAGTAATAGCTTTGATTTAATAATGTTATTTTAGGATCATGAACCTTAACTATAAAGTTTTTTAAATTTTTCCTTCATATGATATATCTACCCAAGGAAAGAAATACAGGCATGCGTCCAGATTCATGGGGTTTGGGTCTTTTGAAGCTTCCATGAAACATTAAATCTGTGAATTCAGGTCAGACATTAGTATGGCAAATTATTGCCATAAATATGGCAACTTTGCAACCCTGAAAAATCCTGAGGCCCCTTTAAGGCTAGGTGTAGGAGTGTTTTCCCTTTAACTGTAGCAGCTAGCACAGGCAGGAGTGCTTTGTCTAAGGCTATGTTTATATGCTATATGTTTATATGCAGATATGCTCTGGCAAGTCCAGCCTGGCTGCCTGTCCGTATGTGTGAGCTTGTCTGTGGGCGGCTGTGGAAGGTTTTCATACAGACTTTCTCAACAGTTTAATGTTATCAAAGCACTGTGGCCACGCTGCCAGCGATGGGGACAGGGGGGCTGTAGGGCTGTGGTGCTGGGATGGGCACTGGAAAAGACAGAGCAGGGCCCTGTGTGTGCTCAGCCAGTTCCTGGCAGGGGTCAGTCCCCCGGCAAGGCTTAGAGTGACAAGGGGTGGGCGTGACTTCTGCAGAGCCATGCGGGGTCTCAGTGCCCACCTGGGGCAGCCAGGGCAGCCGGCACTGAAGGATCTCTGCAAGGGGCCCCAGCACCTTGTGTATAAGCCTTTCCCGATAGGGATCAGCCACGGAGACACACAGGAGCAGGGAAGGGACTGTGGCATGTCTAAAGGCGCTGCAGGATTTATGAATGGCAAGTAACCTCTGCAGCACTCATAAGGGAGTGATCTGCGGCTGTCCCCCATGAGCAAGAGGTGCCGCCCACCCTCCCCGTAGGGCCGTGCCAGTTCCACCCCATGGGGAGCAAAGGCACTGTCCCTCCGTGAAGCAGAGCAACCGCACATGCATCAACTGGAGATATTAGGATTTGCAGAGAAATTTTTTGTGAATAGTTGAAGCAGCAAATAATTAGGCATGAATAGTTGAGGTATGACTGCAAACTGATTTTCAGCTGTTTAGAAAAAAGTCTTAGAATAAATTTGTTCTTAGAAAAGCTTTAGATGCTGCATTAAATAAATTAAAATACAACAATCCCTCGAATTTCATGGAGGTCTACAACCAGGGGAGTCCTGCAAAAGCCAAAATCCATGAAGAGTGGCAGATCATACGTATGCAAATGAGCCATGCCCATCGCCCTGCCCCATCAGCCCCGCAGCACCAGGGTATGTTCCTGGCACCGCCCCGCACCATGTGATGACACAGGGGAGTGAAGGGGGTTTTCTCTGCCCCTCTCCACCACTGGGTATTCCAGGAAAGTCTGCAAAGATGTGAAGCTGCGAAATTTGAGACGTGAAGAGGTGAGAGATTACTGTAGATCATAGTGAAATTGTCATATTGCATAGATGAATGAAGAACTACTTTTAAATAGTAATTAGCTATAATTCACTCTTAAAAATATGGCCCTAGGACCATTTTTCTTCAAAAATTATTGTTTTGGTTAAAGGAATGGGGTATTAGAACCTGAAAGGTGTCAAAATCACTTTTGAAGGACTTCATTAGAATTTAAGGGCTCTTGGCAACTTAAAGAAACAGTCTAAAATCTGAAGGCAACAATAAGGATACATAGATATGCCCGAGGCTCTGGGTGGATTGTGAATTAAAGGCGAATCAGCAATGTGAGGCTATTGCAGACTGAGAAAAGATACATGTGATATATGGAACATAATTATTGTATTTTCCTCACTTCTGGTCAGATCTGAGCTGCTGCTTTTGGCACTCCAATTGAAAGAGGTGGAAATAATTGGGTAAGGACCCCAAGTAGAGCCACAGGTATAGAGAGGGTTTAACACGCATGTAAATGAGATGGAAATGCTGAAGGCTCTCTACCATGTCTTTTTTAAAACAGGAAATTGAAAGGTCACAAACTGATAACTTTCCAGTGAAGGATAGAACATTCACAGCTGTTTCTCCTGGTACAGTGGGAAAAAGGAAGAAATCTTTCTTTGCATGAAAATCCATTCAAATTAGCCATTAGAAAAGTTTATCTCTCTGCAAAAATACTGGAGAATATGGGAGGTCATGGAAGTTCCCATTTTAAAATTTGTTCAATGGATATTGAGCCCTTACTGATCTCTGCCCTTGTCAATTTGAATTTATCCTTCTGCAGAAGTATAAGCCTGATGACCTCTAGAGGTCCTTTCCAGTTCTTCATCTCTGTGAAGCTATAGCGAGCTTTGAGCTAGCAGGCAAAGTATATTGCAAAGCAAACTGCAAAAGCTACTGAGTAGCAGGCCCACTTAGTTGAGATTTCTTTTTCATCCCAGCCACTGGCACACATCCATGTTTTGAATTTACTTGATGCTGAATTGCATCCAAATAAGTGTCTACACATAATTACAAATATGTCCTGTAAGCCAAAACAATTGTTTCTTTTAATATGAATCATCCTGAAGAGCATTTGATTATTATAAATGAGAAAGTTTCTAAAAATACATTATGCCCTATTTGGCATTGTTTTATAAAAATACCATGCTATTAGATTTGAAAATGTCCCTTCCATGCCAAGTCTTACCGAAGTTGATGGTGTATCTGGGGACAGAATTTGGCCTACTGTAATTAAATCCCAATGTTGCATCAGAGTTTGATTAGTATAAGACCTTGCATTTTGGTGTAAAGACAGCTGAGATTTCTATTGTCCCTTTTTTCAGTGTCTTTGGACTGCAAGAGTCTTTCCATGGGTTTTAATCATATGA
Organism: Pitta sordida; assembly: GCA_013390025.1. NCBI lineage: Eukaryota > Metazoa > Chordata > Aves > Passeriformes > Pittidae > Pitta > Pitta sordida. The sequence continues at coordinate 77,346 of WEKX01025131.1, forward strand.
TGAACAGAATTCAAAGAAATGTATCTGCCTCGAATGAAAGAAGAACGATGGGTCAGTGGGATTAAAAAGGTAGACTTTACAGCTAGAAATGAGTTTTCTTTCACTACTTCCTGCTCTCTGTGTTTATGAAGAACAGGCCCTGATGCTACGTGATAGAGAAATATACCTAAAATATGTTGATAATGCCTAATATGAATTCTGAATGACCACATGTGGTCTCCTCCACCAGTATTTGTACATTTTTTTCCTTTTACTCTGAAAGGAACTTCTAACCTTGAAGTAGGTCACTGTCAGTGGAACACACAGGGCTAGATGCTCCATCTGCTAAATTCATTTTGTGAATCTTACAGATTGAAAACAGAATTTTCTTTCGGATGTTTATCCCATGCTGTTGTAAGACTTACTGATGCAACACTGGCAGAAGGCTGGCATGTGATATCACTCCCTTTTAGCTAAAAAGATTTTTTTTTTAAATCAGCACTACGAGAAGGTAAATAAGTGCAGTAAGAAAAGGAGTCTAGGGGAGAGATAAACATACGTGAAGGTCAGAAAGAAAATTTGAAAGAGTGAAGCTTCACCATGTTACCTTCCCCATTTTCAGCGAGTTTGAAATCCACCAAATCTCTGCCATTTTAACTTAAAACATACTACAGTAGTTTAGGATGAGGTACATCTTTCCCCTTGAATACCTTTGTGCTTTAATATTTTAAAGGATTTAATAGGGTAATCTCGCACTGCCTACAAAAAGAAGGGCAGAGTCCTTCCAGTGTATTGCATTAGCTTGTTCCATCAGTAGAGTTGAATCTACTGAGTGAATGAGGAAATGATCTCTGGGGACCATAGGACTTTTCATCATAAATGATATTCAAAGATCTTCTTGGCATAGTTTTCCCATTGGCTGTGTTATTGCCCTTATTGGGAAGTTTTCCACAACCCTATGGAGAACAAGAATAGGCTTGGTGCTGATTGCTTAAAAGTATATGCACAGCAGTATCATGGTTTGCGCTCAGCTCAAAAGAATAAGTTTTAAAGGGGCTGATTTTGAGAACTGGATGTTTAAGTTTGGAAAAGTATATCTGTAGCCCTTGTCCAAGTACCTTTTTCATGAGTGACAGCTGTTGGAGGCAAGCTGGCCCAGGACTTAACTCGATTTTGTTGGCTTACAAAACCACTTTCATCAGTACCCAGGATGGGTTGAAAATCAGGTAGAAGACTGTGGAATAAAAGCTGTAAAAACAATAATATTTCATCCACTGTGAGCTCTAATTTTATAAAGAAATATTATTCCTTAAGAACAAAATCAGAATCTGATATCAAAAGAGATGTCATATGGGAGACCGGGGTTTCGATTCTCACCAGGGAGGCAGTGGTGCCATTTAAAAGTTGGACTCGATGATCCTTGTGAGTCTCTTCCAACTGAGAATAATCTGTGATAATCTGTGATAATCTATTTAGCATTCAAGTGAAAAGCAAACATCACTGTGAATACAATGCAACTGTGAAGAGAATCAAAGTCATGTGCTAAATGATAAATACAGAGTATTTACAAAATTTTCTACAGTATATGCCACTTTTCAAAACTGTTCTATAACTCTATTGTAATTCAATTTCATAGTTTGGGAAAAAAGACTTAGCAAGCCAATTACTGTATCATTTACCTTGAATACTGCGCAACATTGTAACCTAGTCATATGGAATACATTAGAACAGAATAGAATAGAATAGAATAGAATAGAATAGAATAGAATAGAATAGAATAGAATAGAATAGAATAGAATATTTCAGTTGGAAGGAACTGACAATGATCACTAGTACAACTCAAAAATATGAGCAAATCCAAAGAGAGCTATTCAAAGTGTTTGCCTTTTCATGGATTTCTATGTTTCAGAAACAGTCCAGATCATAACATTTTATTAAAATTTTGCCTGGTTTGATCAAAACCAGTTTGATTTTACCTGGTTATTTATATTATATATACAAATATATAAATATTTGTATGAAAAATATTTATATAGACATAGCAGAATTAAGTTGCCCTGGGATATTATCAGATGTATCCATCCATAACAGAGAGAAGTGAAAAAATTAAATTATATTTTATGTTTATGTTTCTGTTCTGTATTGTTTATGAGAAGGTCAGGTCCTCAGTCAGAAAAATTCTTCCAAAAGAACTGATGGGTAAAAGTCAACAGGTAAAAAATGGTTGTGTGGGACAGAAATGAGCCACTAACACTCAAAGACTATTAAATCGTTAAAGATAAACAGACACTGATATCTGAAACTGATAAGACAATCTGACAAATATAGCAGCACTCAAGGAATTCAAAAGAATTCCTGAATTCCCTGGATATATGTAAAAGGATATGCCAGGGAACATAGGGTGTCCATATTCCTTACATTGAACTAGGAGTGTCAGAAGATTGAAATAGGGGAGGGAAGTGGAGGAGGATAAGAAGGCTCAGCAGTAGATTATATTAAGACTTGGAAAGATGCCTCTTCTAAGCTATATTAAATACAGAAAAGGTCAAAATTTTTGGCATTCGGGCCAAATCTAAATGAGAAGGGTTCAGCACTGTGCAGCCCCTGTAACATGCTGTCAGCTCTTTAGCAGCTAGAAAAGATGTTATCAGCAGAGGCAAAAATGCAGAGGAATGTTCTTGGAGGCTTAAGGCAGATAAAAGAAAAGAATAAGATATCACTTTATATTTTTCTTTCCTAAGGTCAAAAAGATCTATCAAATACACAGATTTTATAAAATAGGTGCCTGAACATAAAATTTTGCTCTGAAGGGAATGAAAAATAAAATATATCCTTTGAAATAACTAGTCAGTTAATGAAAGCTATTTCTCCTTGACCTTTTAGTCAGGATGCCAGTAACGTGCATTAGTTGGTATAAATACATGACCAGCCACGTGATATTCGGATATGATAATCTAGTCATAGTAAATGGAGAAGTAGAAAGAACACACAGAAAAATTAACCAAGCCCCATAGATTTATCCTTCTGTGTACCCTTAAATGAAAATATTATATTTAAATGACACCCTTTTGCAATCCTGGAGATATAAGCCAAAGGAAATGTTGTTGGCCCATACCCTTTAGCAGAGCGTATGGAAGCGTCTCAGTTGACAATAACTAGCAGAGGCTCACTGAAAGAAGTAGCAGTTATTACAGCTGTTTTACTAATATAATAACCATCCTAATTATCGATAGATATATATAAAAGAACTTTTATATTTTCTAGTTAGTACAGAAGTGGTCCAGAGTCTGGAATTACATTTCAGCCACTGCCCTTAAGTGGACTGCATAGTAGGTTACAACAGCTAAACCTTTGCTTCTATTTTATTGCCTCAGTCACAAGGTTTTAAGCTCTATTTATACAAGTGGTTTGAGTTATAAAACACACATTATTACTTAAAAGTAATTGAAAATAGCTTTCCAGACAAACAGAGATTTGGCCACCTGAACTGTAAGTTTGCCTAGGAAAACTATAATTTGATAGGTGTGCGACAAATGGTAGATATCCGGCACTAATTCTTCTGCATGTCATTTGATACAAAGATGTAGGGAAAACAGTAGCAGAAGCATACACAGTTATTTTGAGTTTAAGTCACTAGGAAAATTATTGGGAAATTGCAAATGTCTCCCATTAACTTTTTTAACTTTATTAGTATGTTTTCAATTTAGCTGACAAGTTCCTTCTTTGCAGGTCCTCAAGGAATATGTAGAAAACTAAGGCACTTGATAAAATGTTTCCATGCAGAGTTTGATTTCAGCTGTGCAATAAAATGTACACACTCAGACTTTTTCCTCTTTTCCTAGGCTGGTGGAAACGGGAAATACATATTAAAGAAAAAGTGCTTTGCTCTCCTCAAGATAGTTTTTTTCAGTAATGCACCTTACGTGCCTAAAGATAAGTAAGTGTGGAAGGTAAAAGTTGCAAGAAGAAATAAAAGTGTTCGTATTAAAAGGACTAAAGACATTTCTGGGTCTTCTACTAACGAAAGACTCAAGACTTAATCCTGCTGTGGTTGAAGTCAAAGTAAGTAATTTAAATCAAATTGGACTTCCTTCAAAGACAAGGATAGGGTAAGTATGTTTGGAGTAACTTGAATAAAACCTATCCCAAAAGTGTGGATTTTTCTGCAGCTACAGAGAATCATGGCCAATTTTAAGTTGTACTCTGTTTCTGGTAAACCTAGGTAAAACTTTCAAAATCAAATGAATGTCCTTGATGTCTCAGTCCTTGAAGAGAAGTTAGGCACTTCAGAAACTTTTACTCTATGCCTCTTTACAAGCCACTTTTGTGTGTTTGCTTCCAACATATGCCCTTTAAATTGATGCCATGAGTGCACTTCGTTCTGGAATGCAGCGAACAGTATAAATAGCTGCTCTGCCTAATTACAAAAGGAACTCTGTTTTCTTCTAGATTCCTTGCATCATCAGTATAAAAATCTTGTTTCTTTAAATTTCAAATTCTGAACTCTAAGTGTTCATTTAAATACTTCCAGGTATGTATTCTAGCAGAAGTAGTACAAATTTAAGAAAAAACCCAAAAAACAAATGTGCATTTTCCTTGCTTTCAGTAAAAAAATGAGATAATACATCTAAATCCCCATAATTAGTATAGTTGCATGTCGTGCTAGCAAATGTTTTAAGTGGAACTTCCCTTCAACTCCAAAGAAAAAGCCTGTTTTCAAATTTTTGTCACAATATTGCTCTGCCCCAGTTAATATTACAGACCATAAGTTTTGCAAGCTCTGTTATAGAAGGTGATCAGCTAACCCTTAGAACATCTTAGAAGGGAAATTCCTTTGTTTTTACTTTTGCAGGTGGCTGAATGGAGTCAGAGAAATAACTATATCCCTTTATTCTCAACATCTGATCATATTGAACACCACAGAGGTGACTTTTCTTATTTCCTCAACTCGTTCTGGGTAATAGAATTTTGTGTGTTTGTACATGCAGCCTACAAGACTTAAAACCTAATTAAGATGCTTTCACTGATTAAAAATAAACACTTTAGCTTTTGGCCATTCTAATAATTTCTCAGTCTACAGGAGGAGTGAAACTTGAGCAGGGTTTGGCTAACCCTAACATTTGGCTCTAGTGTTATACTACCCTGTGGCAGCAGATTAACACAGTATCAGCATACAAGTAACATCAGCTGGATCTGGGGGCCATGGCCGGTGGCACACTGTTTCCTGGGTTGAATCCATCCTTTTAGAGAGTGTTCAGAGCCAAACCCTGCTGCCCTTGTGGAGAGATGGCTCCAGTTGGCTTAACTGGCAGTGTTACCTGAGTCAGGACTGTTGGAATGTCCTTTTTCATTGGACCACAGCCTCTTGCCTACCAGTGCCGACGGTGGGCAAGTACCCATGGTCTTCAGGACCACTGAGGGGACTCAGTGACAACAGCACTGTTGCAATGTGCGCTACATGCTGCTTTTAATTAGGCTCAGGCAGAGTTCTTCAAGCAGAACAGGGTGTAATTTTCCCTCTTAGAAAGAAATGCTGAAAAGTTTAACATTTCAAAAACTCTGAGCTCACTGAGCTTAGGTAAAGCAGACTTTTAAAAGCATGGTTTTCCTTTAACATTACAAACATCTGAGACAAAGAGGCACTGAGGTTTTATTTCCAGACCAATTACAGTCATACCTTGGTAATTTGCGCTGTCATATTCACAACCACAGTGATTCACAGAAATTTCTTCCATGATCACAGAAGCACAGGATATTTTGAGTTGGAAGGGACCCACAAGGATCATCAGGTCCAAGTCCCAAGCGAATGCCCGTACAGGGATTGAACCCACAGCCCCGGAGCCATGTACACTGTCTGTCTGTCTGTCTATCTGGACCAATTTCAGGGTCATGTCATCATAATTTTTTTTTTTAATTATATAACCTATATAACTTAATCCCTTGTCCCATCACCCCATTATCTAGACCATGTCACTGAGCTCCTCATCCAGTCTTTTCTTAAACACCTCTAGGGATGACACCTCCACTACCTCCCAGGGCAGACCATTCCACTGAGGGATCCTTACTCAGTGATTCGTGGAGTGGTCTATAGTTCTGCAGGATGGTGCAGTCCCGTATCGTTGCCCTTGCCAGGAGTGAGGAAGTCTTAAACTGTAACACACAGCTCCATGTGGGTCCCGTTCTGTCCGTGGCAGCCAGCCTGGACTCGCCAGCACATATGCACATATGCATAGCCTCAGGCAAATCACTCCTGCAGTGCAGCGCCTGTAGTAGTTGCTGCAGTTAAAAGGAAAAAGACTCCGACTCCGATGCTCCCTTCTGCTGTAAGGGGCTCCAGGATGTTGCAGTGTTGCAAAGTTGCCATATTTATGGCAATAATTTGCCATATTAATATCCAACCTCAATTCATGGATTTAATGTTTCGTGGGATCCTCACAAGACCCAAACCCCCTGAATCCGGAGGTATGACTGTATTTCCTAATAAGGATCTAAATGTGTTACAGTGATACCTTCATAGTCACAAGGAACGGATCTCTTGGGGGGTCTCACAAACTGTCTAATCTGCAAACAGATGCGAGTGATTAATATGCATACCGGCCACACACATCACTCCACCCCCAGCCAATCAGGAGCACTGGGGAGCATTTTCTGCTCCTCGCCATGGGCTCTCAGAGCACAGGGGAGCAAAGGGAAGCATTTCTGAGCCCTCTCTGCCTGGGGAGATCCCGGAGAATCCCTGGGCTTCTCTTAAGCCACACTGCCACTTCTGCAGCCACTGTCGAGCTGCTGTCACCAGGCATGCTTGCACTGCCTCCATGGTGGGGATGCTCTGAGGCTGCGGCAGGGAAGGGGGTCGGCTGGTGTCCCTGGGCTCGGTTCGGCATGGATCTGTGCCACAAGCGCTCTTGGGGCCTGGGAAACCTTAACTTTGTAACATC